>JAQZBX010019267.1:0-33917 GCA_029593785.1 Cabassous unicinctus
CCTAATTATAAATTCTGCACAAAATAAGCATTAACTCACCATTCTCTACTTCTATTCTATCTCCTAGTAACCTATTTTCCAGACTCTACCTCCATGAATCTGCTCACTATACTTAGTTCATATCGGTGAGATCATGCAAAATTGGTCCTTTGTGTCTGGCTTATTTGACTCAACATAAGGTTCTTCCATGTTGTTGCATGCATCTTCTTACAGCTGAATAATGTTCCATTGCATGTATATACCACATTTTGTTAGTTTATAGTAGACCCTTATTGGATACGTAGTTTCCAAATATTCTCTCCTATTGAGTAGGCTGTCTTTTCATTTTCTTGACAAACTCCTTTGAAGCACAAACATTTTTTTTTTTTTATTTTAAGGAAGACATATTATCTGTTTTTTCTTTCATTGCTTACACTTTGGATATAAAGTTTATGAAACTATTGCCTACAACAAGATCTAGTAGATGCTACCCTACATTATCTTCCACGAGTTTTATGGTCCTGGCTCTTATATTTAGGTCTTTGATCCATCTTGAGTAAATTTTTGTATAGGGTCTGTGGTAGGGATACTCTTTCATTTCATTTCAACATACACATAAAAATAACAGATCAGAGCAGAAAGAACAGAAAACTCTTCTTGGTAGATTGCTCCTTTTATTACTATATAGTGTCCTTCTTTGTCTCTTGCAACAGTTTTTCATAGCTACCTCAGCTCATTTTTCTTACTGTTTGCATGAAAAATCATTTTCTAACCATTCACTTGCAATCTATTTGTGTCCTTGGGTGTAAGGTGAGCCTCTTGTAGACAGCATATAGATGGATCTTATTTGTTTATCCATTCTGCCGATCTGTGTCTCTTAATTGGGGAGTTTAATCCATTAGCATTCAATGTTATTACTGTAAAGGCAGTAGTTACTTCAATTTTATCTTTAAGCTTTTATATGTCATATTTTATTTTTGGTTCTCTTTTTGGCCAATTAATTACCCTTACTAAAAATATTCCTTTCTGCATTCTTTTCCCAATCTCTCTCTCTTATTTTTATCCTTTCACCTTCAGAACTCCCTTTAGTATTTCTTGAAGGGCAGGTCTCTCATTGAAGAATTCTCTCAATTCTGTTTATCTGTGAATATTTTAATCTCTCCCTTATTTTTTTAATTAGAGAAGTTGTGAGTTTACCAAACAACCATGCATACCACACAGGATTCCATACATTGCCTTACCACTAGAACTTGCATTGCTGTAGCACATTTTTTGAAGGTCAATTTTGCTGGATACAGAATTCTTTATGGCAATTTTTCTCTTTCAGTACCTTAAATATGACATACCACTGCCCTCTCACCTCCATGGTTTCAGAAGATAAATCAGAAAATCTTATTAAGCATCCCTTGTATATGATGGATTGCTTTTCTCTTGCTGATTTCAAGATTCTCCCTTTATCTTTGGTATTTGACTACCTGATTAGTATATATTTCAGAGTAGGTCTGTTAGGATTTATTCTGTTTTGAATATGTTGTGCTTCCTGGACATGTACACCCATGTCCCTCCTAAGAATTGGGAAGTTTTTGGCTGTTATTTTCTCAAACCCTCCCTCTGCCCCTTTTCCCTTTTTTTCTCCCTCTGGGATACCCATAATGCATATGTTTGTGCATTTCACGCTGTCATTAAATTCCCTGAATTCCCACTCAATTTTTTCCATCTGTTCTTCTATTTGGATAATTTTAGATATCCTATCTTCTAATTTACTAAATTAATATCCTTTATCTCTTTCTTCATCTTCTTGAGTTGATTTAGGAGATTTGTGAGGAAATCTTTGATTAGTTATTCCAAATTCTGCATCTCCTCTGGCTTTTCAGTTTGTTCCTTTGACTGGACCATATCTTCCTGTTTCTTAATATTGCTTGGTTTTGTGTTAAGACTTATCTTTGACAGTTGGTTCCATTTATTCTAAATCTTTAGAATTTCCCAAGTTTAACTGAAGAAAAGAGTAAACAAAAAAGAAAAATGGAAAAAAGAGGAAAAGGAAGAAGGAAAAAAGGAAGGGGAAAAACAAGAAAGAGTAAGAAAAAAGAATAAAAAGTAAAAGGAGAAAGGAAAAAATAAACAAGCCAGGCCTTCATCTCAGGTGCATCTATACCAACTTTCTTTAGGTTATTGCAGACATGATTTTATTTTTCATCCTTTATCTTTCAACATTTATGTGCCCATATATTTAACGGGAGTCTCTTCTAAGCAGGATAAAATTATGTGTGTATGTGTTTGTGTGTCAATGTGTGTATTTATCCAATGTAACAAATTTAGTCTTTCAAATGAAATATTTAATCCATTGATTTTTTTTGAAATTACTGAAACATTTAACTATCATCTTACATTTTTTCTGCTTGTTCACCATGTTTTATATTCCTTTTTGTATTAATAATTGTTTTTAGTAGAAAAGCTGTAGATCAAGAGAAATATCACACAGACTATACAGAGTTCCCATATACCTCTCCTATTACTAACAATTTATATTAGTGTGGTAGCTTTGTTACAACTGATGAAACAATATTATCATAATTGGAGTATTAACCATAGTCCATAGTTTATAATATGGTTCACAGTTTGTGTTATGTCTTTTTTAATTTTTAAACTTTTTATACAGTTTTATATACACATATATAGCCAAAAATTTGCCTGTTAACCACGTTCAAATATATAATGTAATGGTGTTCATTAGATTCACAATGCTGTGCTAGCATTACCACTCCTTTACCAAAACATTTACATCACTCCACACAGAAATTCTGTACCAGCTAATTGTTCTTTTTCTCAGGCTTATTTCACTCACCATGATATTTTCAAGGTTCACCATCTTGTTGCATATATCAAACCATCATTCCTTTTCTATTGCTGAATAATATTCCATTGACTGCATATACCACTTTTTTAAATCTATTCATCTGTTGATGGACACTTGGGTTGTTTCCATATTTTGACAATTGTGAATAATGCTGCTAGGAACATTGTTATGCAAATATCTGCTTGAGTCCCCACTTTCAAAACTGGGGTATATACCTAAAAGTGTGATTGCCAGGTCATATGGTAATTATACACTTAACATTTTGAGGAACAACAAAACTGTTTTCCATAGCAGCTGCACTATTTCACATTCCCACCAACAATGAGCAAGTGTTCCTATTAATCCACATTTTCTCCAACACTTGTTTTTCATTTTTTAACTGTAGCCATTCTAGTGGGTATAAAATGGTATTTCATTGTGGTTTTGACATGCATTTCTTTAACAGTTAATGAAGTTGAACAACTTATCATGTGTTTTTTGACCATCTGTATATATTTTTTGAAGAATATCTAATCAAGCCTTTCTGCATTTTTCTATATATGTCTGTTAGTTGACTGATAACATCGTTCAAATCTTCTATTTCTTTATCAATCTTCTGCCTAGATGTTATATCCATTATTGAAGTGGTGTAGTGAAGTATCCTACTATTAATATAGAACTATTTATTCCTTCACTTCTCTCAATATTTGCTGAAGATATTTGGGGCTCTGCTATTATGTGCATATGTATTTATAATTGTTATGTCTTCTTGTTAAAGTGACCCCTTTATCAGTATATCATGATCTTCTTTGGCCCTCAAACATTTTCTGATTTTAAGTCCATTGTATCTGGTATTAGTATAACTACCTCAATTATCTTATGCTTACCATTGCTTTATACATTGTTTTCTATTGTTTTGCTTACAACCTACTTGTGTATTTGAATTTAAGGCATGTCTCATGTAAGCATCATATAGTTGGGTTACATTTTCTCTTCCATTCTGCCAAAGACTTTTGACTGGAGTGATTAATCCATTTACATTTAAAGTAACTACTGATAATACAAGACTTTCTTCTGCCATTTTGCTACTTGGTCATTGTAAGTATTATGGCTTTTTTCCCCTCAATTCTTCTTTTAATGCTTAATTTCATATTTACAGTAGGACCTCATTTTAAAAAAATTCAACACACTCAAATTCAGGTGTATGTGATTGCAATTGAAAAAAATAAAGGCAGAGAAAGAAGAATATTTTTAAAAATTATTTCTACAGTTAATTTTGTTTACCTATTATTACTAGATTGTTTATTTGCCTTATTTATTAACAATGTGTGATGGGTGTGTTTGTATAACAAATACTTATTAATTAATGAGGCTCACTATTATGTGCAATTTCCAACTTATATGAAGGGTCTTGGAACATACCACTTGCATAAAACAAAGTTCTACTCTTTTTGATTTTTTTAATTACAGCACTTTGTGTATCTTCTCATTGTTTTACATATATATTTTTCAGATGTTTTATTTTTGCTTACCATTGGGCTTAAATTTATCATTCTAAATCTGAAGCAACACATTTTATTTGGCACCAATTTAATTTCAATAGCATACACATACACTATTCCTATACTCCTTGTGATGGTTAAGCTAATGTGTCAACTTGGCCAGGTAATTGTGCCCAGTTGTTTGGTAAAGCTAGCACTGGACTAATTGTAATATGAGGACATTTATGGACTTTAGTCATCAGTGAGTTTATTGCATAGGTGGCTGATTATATCTGTGATCAACCAGGGAAATTGCCATCAGCAATGATTGATATTTTACCCAAGCAGTTGAATGCCTTAAAAGGCGAAGTGATTTCAGCATTTAGAGAGAATTTCCCAGCTCATCTTTGGACAGCCAACATCTCCCAGAAACTCATCAAGGACCTTCATTGGACTCTCATTGGAGTCCCTGGTTTGTAGCCTGCCTGCAGAATCTGGACTTGTGCATTCCCACAGTCATGTTAAAGAATTTTATAAAATCTCATACTATTTCCAGATATCTCCTGTTGATTCTGTTCCCTAGAGAACCCTGACTAATACAGCTTGGTACCAAGAGTGGTTCTTGAGGAACAGAATCTTAAACACGGGATGTCTGAGGTGGTTCTGGGAGTTTTGTAATTGGTTTTGTACTATAACTGGACTCAAGGGTACTAATGACTCCCTTTCCAATAATGAAGAGGCCACTAACAGTCCATGGCATGGTTTGGCAATGGAGATATGCAAAATATTATCACTGGATTCCCCTACTTCCAGGCTTACAATAAGCAAGGATTTGAGTGAGAGTGTTTTCAAAACTTTAACAGAGTTATGTGGAGTAAAAAGGTACAGTGATGTTGGTTGGTTCAGCCTAGATACTCTGGATACAGATACAAAAGCAAGAGATGAGCTAATGACTTCAAATTTGCAACTTAAGTGCCACATGAATGATGTGAAAGTTTCTGTGTGTGCTCTGAAAGAAAATCTTGTTTATTGCAGTCACAGGCCTGACATATCTGTAAACCAGACTCAGACTCTCATTGTGTGAGTAGCAGAGTTACAAAAAAAACTAACCTCTCAACCTTGCAAGATACCTGAGGTTAACGTGAAAAAAAAAAAAGGAATTGAATGGAAAGGAGTAGAACCATGAGGATTGGGATGGAGACCTATGGAATGCTGACAATATTGGTGGGGACATTGGAAATGTAAATTCTGCTGAGACTTTACCAGATAAATCTGTGATGGCCTGCCCTATGGAGACAGCACTTTGTCAACATTGTGTCACCCAGTCTCCAGCCTGGCCCAGGGAGTCCCGACCTCCTTCCTGCCCTAAGGTGGGAAACAGCCAAACTAAAGTCTGCACTGCCCAGCCTCAGGCCTGCCCCAGGGAGTCTGGACCTCCTGCCAGCCCTGAGGCAGGTACCAGTCAAACTCCAGCAGGCACTGCCCAGCCTCCACCCGGTCCTGAGGAATCTGCCTTCCAACACCTGCCTGAAGAGATTAATCCTGTTTTACCAGATGAAAATGCAAAAGAATGCCCTGAGGTCAGTAGCTTGCAAGGCATTTCTAATCCTTCTCCTTACCCACCCCCCACTACCCCTTTTCTCTTCAAGACCTATTACTAGTCTAAAATCACAATAAGCCCCCAAAGTTGAAATACAAAATGTGACCCATGAGGAATTATGCTATACTCTGAAAGAACTGCATTAGTTTTCCAACTTATATAGACAGAAATCAGGGGAAGATGTGTAGGAATGGATACTAAGGGTACGGGATAATGGTGGAAGGAATATAAAGTTGGATCAGGCTGAATTTATTGATATGGGCCCACTAAGTAGAAATTCTGGATTCAGTGCTGTAGCTCAAGGGGTTAGAAAGGGCTCTAACAGTTTCTTCGGGTGGCTGACTGACACATGGACCAAAAGATGGCCTAGCATGTCTGAAGTTGAGATGCCCGATTTGCCCTGGTGTACAGTAGAAAAGGGGGTTCAAAGGCTTAGAGAGATTGGAATCTTAGAATATATTTACCATTCAAGACCTGCCCACCCACCCCAGGAATGTCCAGAGGACACACCTTTTACCAGGACTGTAAGGAATAAATTTGTAAGACTAATTCCATCTTCCCTGAAGAGCTCTGTGGTTGCTCTTCTCTGTAGTACAGATATTACTGTAGGGAGGGCTGTAATGGAATTAGAATCCTTAAACATTATGGGGATGATCGGGTCTCTAGGCGGTAAAAGTCAAGTATGGGCAGTTAATTACCAAAGACAAGATAGGCATGGCTACTGCAATGAAAAGCAGATTCAAAACAGCACTCAAAATAGTCTGAGTTGCATAGAGTTATGGCATTGCCTAATAGATCATGGGGTACTTAGAAGTGAAATAGATGGGCAGTCTGCTTAATTTCTTCTGGATTTGTATAAGCAGAAGAGTTCTAGGCCGAGTGAACAAAACCCTAACTTGAATTACAGACACAGAGAATCATGGCCCCTTGATCAATTCCCAGATTTGAGAATTTACAGACCCAGAACCCCTTGAATGAGGGGAAGGCCAGGTCCCCTTGGGGAAGGATCTTGTTAAACTGCCAAAAATTTATACTGTTAATCTTCTTTCCACCTTAACCCAAGGAGACCTATGGCCTTTTACCAGAGTAACTGTGCATTGGGGAAAAGGAAATGATCAGATATTTCAGGGATTATTAGACACTGGCTCAGAAGTGACATTAATTACAGGAGACCCAAAATATCACTGTGATCCATCAGTCAGAGTAGGGGCTTATGGAAGTCAGGTGATTGATGGAGTTTCAGCTCAGGGCTATCTCACAGTGGGTCAAGTGCATCCCCAGACCCATTCTGTGGTTATTTCCCCAGTTCCAGAATGCATAACTGGAATAGATATACTCAGTAACTGGCAAAATCCCCACATTGGATCCTTGACTTGTGGAGTGAGGGCTATTATGGTAGGAAAGGCCAACTAGAAGCCACTAAAACTGTCTCTGCCTAGCAAAATATTAAATCAGAAACCATACTGGATTCCTGGAAGGATTGCAGAAATTAGTGCCACCATCAAGGATCTGAAGGATGAAGGGGTGGTGATTCCCACCACATCCCCATTCAACTCTCCTATTTGGCCCGTGCAGAAAACAGATGGATCTTGGAGGATGACAGTAGATTATCGTAAACTTAACCAAGTGGTGACTCCAATCACAGCTGCTGTCCCAGATGTGGTATCATTGCTTGAGCAAATCAACATATCCCCTGGTACCTGGAATGCAGCTATTGATCTGGTAAATGATTTTTTCTCAATTGTCATTAGTAAGGACCACCAGAAAAAGTTTGCTTTCAGCTGGCAAGGCCAGCAATATACCTTCACTGTCCTGCATCAGGGGTATAAACTCTCCAGCCCTATATCATAATATTGTCTGCAGAGAACTTGATCACATCTCTCTCCCACAAGACATCACCCTGGTCCATTTTATTGATATTATGTTGAAAGGACCTAGCGCCCAAGAGTAGCAAAGATTCTAGACTTATTGGTAAGACATTTGTGTAAGAGAGGATGGGAGATAAATCCAACAAAAATACAGGAGCCTTCCACCTCGGTGAAATTTCTGTGTCCAGTGGTGTGGGGCATGTCAAGATATCCCTTCTAAAGTGAAAGATAAGCTGTTGCATTTGGCCCCTTCTATGACCAAAAATGAGGCACAACACTTAATTGGTCTCTTCAGATTTTGGAAACACACATTCCTCATTTGGGTGTGCTACTCCAGCCCATTTACTGAGTGACCAGAAAAGCTGCTAGTTTTGATTGGGGACCAGAAAAAGAGGAGGCTGTGTGACAGGTCCAGGTTGCTATGCAAGCTGCACTACCAGTTGGGCCATATGATCCAGCAGATCAAATGATGCTGGAAATTTCAGTGGAAAATAGAGATGCTGCCTGGAGCCTTTGACAAGCCCCTATAGGAGAATCACAATGCAGTCCCTTAGCATTTTGGAGCAAAGCCCTGCCATCCTCTGCAGATAATGACTCTCCTTTTAAGAAACAGCTTTTGGTTGGCTACTGGGCTTTAAAGATACTGAATGCTTAACCATGGGCCATCAAGTCACCATGAGACCTGAGTTGCCTGTCATGAGCTGGTATTGTCTGACCCACCAAACCATAAAGTTGGGCGTGCACAGCAGCACTCCATAATAAAGTGGAAGTGGTATATATAAGACAGGGCTCGAGCGGGTCCTGAAGGCACAAGTGAGTTACTTGAGGAAAAGAAAACCCGGGCCTGGTTTACAGATGGTTGTGCACGATATGCAGGTACCCCCTGAAAGAGCACAGCTGCAGCACTGCAGCCCTTTTATGGGATATCCCTGAAGGACAGTGGTGAAGGCAAATCCCCCCAGTGGGCAGATCTTCGAGCAGTGCACCTGGTTGTTAATTTTGCTTGGAAGAAGAAGTGGCCAGAGGTGCATTTGTACACTGATTCATGGGGTGTTACCAATGGTTTGACTGGATGGTCAGGGACTTGGAAGGAACATGATTGGAAAATTGGTGACAAAGAGTTCTGGGGAAGAGGTATGTGGACAGACCTTTCTGAATGTGCAAATTAGTGAAAATATTTGTGTCCCATATGAATGTTAACCAGAGGGTGACTTCAGCAGAGAAAGATTTTAATAATCAAGTGAATAAGATGACCCGCTCTGTGGCCAATGCTCAGCTTCTTTTCCCAGCCACTCCTGTCATTGCCCAATGGGCTCATGAACAAAGTGGCCATGGAGGTAAGGATGGAGGTTATACATGGGCTCAGCACTATGGATGTCCCCTCGCCAAGGCTGACTTGGCTACAGCCACTGCTGAATGCCCAATCTGCCAGCAGCAGAGACCCACACTTAACCCCCAATATGGCACCATTCCATGAGGTGATCAGCCTGCTACCTGGTAGCAGGTTGACTACATTGGGCCACTTCCACCATGGAAGGGGCAGCAATTTGTTTTAACTGGAATAGACCTATACTCTGGATAAGGGTTTTCATTTCCTGCATACAATGCTTCTTCCAAAACTACCATCCATGGACTTATCGAATGTCTTATCTACCACCATGGCATTCCACACAGCATTGATTCTGATCAAGGAAACCATTTCACAGCAAATGATGTATGAGAATAGGCACATGCCCATGGAATTCACTGGTCTTACCATATTCCCCATCATCTTGAAGCAACTAGATTGATAGAAAGGTCGAATGACCTTTTGAAGACTCAATTACAGTGCCAACTAGGTGGCAATACCTTGCAGGGCTGGGGCAATATTCTCCAGAAGGCTGTGTATGTTCTAAATCAGCATCTACTCTATGGTGCTGGTTCTCCCATAACCAGGATTCATGGGTCCAGGAATTAAGGGGTGGAAATGGGAGTGGCACCACTCACTATCAACCCTAGTGACCCACTAGGAAATTTTTTTCTTCCTGTCCCTGTAACCTTAAGCTCTGCTGGTCTAAAGGTCTTAGTTCCAAAAGGTGGAGTGCTGCCATCAGGGAACACATCAATGATTCCACTGAATTGGAAGTTAAGACTGCCACCTGGCTGCTTTGGGCTCCTCTTATGTCTGAATCAAGAGTAAAAGAAGGGAATTACTGTACTGGCTGGGGTGATTGATCCTGACTATCAAGGGGAAATAGGACTGCATCCACATAATGAAGGTAAAGAAGAGTTTGCTAGAATATAAGAGATCCCCTAAGACATCTCTTAGTACTGCCATGCCCTGTGACTAAAGTCAATGGAAAATTGCAACAAACCAAGCAGGACTAACAATGGCCCAGAATCTTCAGGAATGAACGTTTGGGTCACCCCACCAGGCAAAGAACCACAGACAGCTGAAGTGCTTGCTGAGGGTAATGGAAACATGGAATGGGTAGTGGAAGAAGCTAGTGATAAATATGAATTTTGACCATGTGACCAGTTACAGAAACAAGAACTGTAATAGTCATGAATCTTTCTTCCTTGTTTTGTTATGAGTATGATTGTATATGTACATAAAACGAGTATCTTTGTTTTCTTCCCTAACCTTTTCTCTTCTCATATGACATGTTGTATTAGTTTCATGTCATAATGTTTAAGGATGTTGAGTTTAAGAGTGAATATTACCCAAGGACTTGCACCCTGTTCTGTAGGGAATTAATGTGTTTCCAGTTGTATGCAGGAGAGCTGAACATTGTTAGGCAGAAATATATATGTATACATGCATGTTTGTTACTGTTTTTACTTAGAGAATAGGAATGCTTTAAGGTAAGGTGTATGGTTGCCAAGTTGACATGGGGTGAACTGTGATGGTTAGGCTAATGTGTCAGCTTGGCCAGGTAATTGTGCCCAGTTGTTTGGTCAAGCAAGCACTGAGTTAGTTGTAATACAAGGACATTTATGGACTTTAGTCATCACTGAGTTTATTGCATAGGTGGCTGATTACATCTACATCAAGCAAGGAGATTGCCATCAGCAATGAGTGACGCTTTACCCAGTTGAATGCCTTAAAAAGGGAAGTGATCTCAGCATTCAGAGAGAATTTCCCAGCTGTCTTTAGACAACCAATGTCTCCTGGAAACTCATCAAAGACCTTCATTGGACTTTCATTGGAGTCCCTGGTTTGCAGTATACCTGCACAATCTGGACTTGTGCATCCCCATGGTCACATGAGAGAATTTTATAAAATCTCATACTGTTTCCAGATATCTCCTGTTGATTCTGTTTCTCTAGAGAAACCTGATTAATACCCCCTCCTTCATACCACCTTTTTTGTTGTACTTGTTACAAATTACAACTTTATGCATTGTATGTCGAAAACAATACATTTGTCATTACTTTTTATGCAATTGCATTTAGAACCTATAAGGAGAAAAAGTAGACTTATATTTCAAAAATGCCATAAATTAATACTGGCATTTATAACAACCCATATGGTTACATGCCATAGTTCTTTATTTCTTTATGCTGCTTCAATCCACTGTCTAGTGCCCTTTCCTTTCAGTCTGAAGTATTCCCTTTATCATTGATATCGGGCAGGTCTAGCGGTAACAAACTTCCCAAGCTTTTGTTTATCTGGGAATGTCTTAATCTTTCCCTCATTTTTGACAGACAGCCTTGCCAGATATAAAATTCTTGAATAGCAATCATTTTCTTTCAGCACTTTAAATTTCTCATCCCACTGCCTTCTTGCCTCCAAGGTCTCTGTTGAGAGATTGGCACTTAATCTTATTGGAGTTCCCTTGTACATAATACGTTACTTTTAACTTGTAGCTTTCAGATTTTTCTTTGTCCCTGCTATTTGACAGTGATTTTTCACCACTTCCATTCAAAATTGTATGTGACTTTCTAGGCAAGAAAAATGAATGAAAGTTATACAGATAGGAAAAGAATGATTTGTACTTGACTTTATTCACTTGATGTTTCTTTATGTAAAGAATACTAAAGAAAATATGAAAAAATTACTAGAACTAGTATCTAGTAAATGAAATGTTATTTCTACACACTAGTATCAAACAATTGGAAATTAAAATAAAAAATTAATACTATTTACAATAGCTTTAAAAAAAAACAAGTAACACTGAAAAATACATTTAATCAAATATATATAATACCTGTACACTGAAAGCTGTAAAACATTGCTGGGAGACATTTAAAGACTTAAGTACATAGTGAGATATAACATCTCCATGAATTGAGAGATACAATATGATGATGAGGTCAAACCTATTTAAATTTATTTATAGTTACAATCCAATTACCATAAATACTCCAACAATATTTTATTTTGTTTGGTTTGGTAGAAAGCTGTTTATTTCTAAATTTCATGTGGCAATTCAAAACAATTTGGAGGGAAAAAAATCATAGTTTGAGAACAAACTACTGAATTTACAATGTACTATAAAGTTAGACTGAAGTAAAGAATGTGATATTGCATAAGGTTAGATGTATAGATCCAATGACAGAGAATAGAAAGTTCAAACATAGATCCATATATATTTTGTGAACCGACTTTTGCCAAAAGGGCCAAGGAAACTCAATGGAGAAAGGATAATCTTTTCAAAAAATTGAACTGGAGGAATTGGGTATCTATAAGGAAGAAAATGAACCTTAAGACTTTTCTCATATCACACAAACACATACAAAAAAAAAAGTTAAAATGGACCATAGACCTAAACATAAAACTAGAACTATAAAAATTCTAAAAGAAAACAAAATGGCAGTCTGTCTGACCTTGGGTTAAACTTAAGTTTCTTAGGATGACAGATTAAAGCACATACATTAAAGGAAAAAGTGATAATATTAAATTTATTTTATTAATTGATAAAATGGAAACACAATTATTTATCAATAGTATATCCATACATTGGATTACTATCAGCAAAAAAGAAAGAGTGAACTATAACAACATACAAAAACATAAATGAATCTCAAAACATTAAGCTGAGCAAAAGAAGCCAAACAGAAAAGAGTAAAAACCATGTGATTCCATTTATGTGAAACACTAGCAAAGCCAAATTTAATTCACAATGATAAAAAGTAAGTCTTAGATTGTCTGGGGCTGATAGCGGGGTGGTAACTGCTTGCAAAGGGGGATGAGGGAACTTTTTGGGATGAAGAAGATGTCCACTATCATGTTTTTAGTGGTAACTGAAAAGCTATATACATTTGTCAAAATTCAAACAAGGACCATTTTCCTGAACCACATTTTGGATGAACTTTTACCTATACTAGCCATCAGTAATATTCACCTCCTGTATGCCTACTATATGCCTTCTCTGTGCAGTTGAGGTTCTTAACTTGTGATCTCCAAAAGGGATGTGTGGAATCTGTGAACCCTCCGAAATTCTGTGCTAAATTATGTGTTTAAAGCACATAGACATTTCATTTCTCCAAGAAGTACCTGGCCTCCAAAAAGGTTAAAAACCAATCTAGAGTAAATCAGAATCTTATTCTGCATACTTTTTTATTCTGTAATCTTGATATTTTACATTGTTCCACACGTTAGGAAAGCTCTCTCGCTGTTAATAGCCTCACAGACTAGTAGAAACTAAGTGTCTTAAACTGTCTTCTTAATCTAACAAATGCCTATTAACAACATGCTTAATGTGTTTGTATGTATAAATGAGAATGCTGAACAAGAAGAGAAGTCTTAGCTTTATTGTTCCAGAAACTTTGTGTAATAGTTTGCAGTGTAATTTTCCATTCAAGAACTCATTTTTCTCATCGGTAAGACAACTCCAAATCATCTTCAAACTTCTATGAAACTATCTTTCTTTCTTTATTTTATTAACTTCACATAAAGTAAAACATTAATGGAACCAAATATACATATTGGCTCCTAGATTGACTATCATTCTATTTTGTAGCTGTTACTGTTTCTTTCCTCTTTTAATGAACCATCTTGATGTCAACTCTCACAAAACACCAGCTGTTTTCATTTACTTTTCACTTATTACTGATAACTGTGTAGTGAGTGCTGCCAACTTAGGTGTATGTAGAATGGTTCAAAACTTTCCAGGTGGGAGTTAAAGAAAAATTTATATTCAAAATTATGATAAAGAATGAAAAAGCTTTTAGTACGTGTTTCACTGTGCTCCATTTTACCCTCTTATTTTCTTGATGGATTACTTAGTGCCCTCAGTATTGAATGATTATCAAATAATAATAATAACAATAATAAAAAACATAAAACTTTTGGAGCACATGTGTATTTTCTCAGAAAAGTGAAATATTATTCAACATTCCAATATTTAAGAAAAATCAGAAAATTAATTTGCATTTATTGGCCTCTTATCTAACAATATGTGATGTCCTGGCTATGCATGATGAGAATTATTTTTATTTTGTGTGTGAAAAATGGACCACACTTTCATTATCTGGAGTAATTTATTTTATTTTTAAAAGAAAATACAGCATTCAAATTTCAGTCTAAACCTTATTAGACACTATTTAGTTAAATTATATTTAATTCAAAAATTGAGTCTCTGATCCCCTAGTGATTGACCAAAGAAATAAATGTTAACAACCCTTAATTCATATATTCTTCTAGACAGATGGGAATATAAAACACATGCTAAATACATAAACATAATTTGTCTATCTAAACAGAATGGTTTATAAAATTCCAAAATTCCTTGGAAATATACTAATACATACAAATATTTCTTGAATAAGACCTTTAGTGCAGTATTTCAATGGAACATATTTTAAATGGCTGAGTTATAGACTCTTAGAAAAGGGATTTATAGTGGAAATGCTGACACAATGTTAGCTCTTGTATGGTGGTGTGAACTCACTGCTATAATAATTAAGCAATTAGGCATGACAGAGAGTGTGAGTTTCCTGAGATAATCACACCCCTGGGGCATTGCGGGTCATGATCCAAAGATAAGTGTTTTTAATCTCCCAAGGGTGTGATTATCAGATGATAACCACACCCCCTGGAGAAGACTTATAACTCATAAAAAAATCTTTACTATAAGGAAAAAATGATTATGTTGCCTTATGTGAATGAAGCTGACCATGGAGACTGCCATGTGCATGCCACAAATTAATTAATTTCAAAATATACAGCACCCTAATGGTATTCAGACATCGATCCAAGGGACCAGCTTTTATTTTAATTGTTGAAATAGAGAGATGAGAGAAAGAATCTCTACTTCTCAATATCAGGAATAAATGAGTAATTGATTAAATGGACCATAAAGGTCATATTACCAAGTCTTTCTATTATCTAGGCATTATCAAGTATATCCTAAGTCAGATTCTCTCATTGCCTAGATTACTTAATTTTAAGTAACTTCAGCACTTTGGAATAATGAATTTCTTTAAGAGCAATTTGCTATTCATCATTTATTCATTTATTCATTCATCTACTCCAATCCAAAACCTAATGGGTAAACATGAAGCAACTGTGCTGGAAATAAAGACACTTAAGTTGCATGTTCTAGCTTTGGAATACATGCATATTAATAGTTATATTATAGTGAGGCAAGTTCTGTCATAGTGAATGACGTGTTCTGTATGAGAGCAAATAAGAAAGTGAATAATTCCTACTGGGGAAGAATGAGAAGCTTTATAGAGGAGAACACATTTGATCTGGATAGTAATTATAGTAGCTACTATTTGTTGAGTATTTACTGTGTGTTAGACATTGTGATAAGCATTTTACTTTTATGATCTAATTTTCACCCTCACAGCAACTATGTTGAGTTGGGTAGTATTTTTCTGATGTTACAGATGGGGAAATTAAGGTTCAAGTGATTATGTGCCATGCTTAAGGTTAGAAGTCCTAGGATATGCTAGAACTAGAAAAATGGGTTTGTCTCCTGAACATGTGCTCCTATCCACGAGGCTCTATTGCAAATTAGAGTTTGAACTTCATTCTTGTTTATTGCAGAGTCCCACATCCCAGGTTAAGCATCCCAGGAAGACGGAATCAAAGTGTAAAGTGGGGAGGCGCAAAAGGGCATAGCATATCCTTTAACCCTTCTCTGTGGCTGAAGTCTGTGATGCATGGATCAGGAGGATGACAGAAGAAGAAGCTGGAAATTTCAAGTTTGAATTAAATTTGGGCCAAGTCACTGAGGAGCTCCAATGCTTTGCTAAGCACATTTTCCTGAACAAATCTGCTCCATTTATTCCAAGTTCATTCAGACTGGTCATCAGGCAGTGAATATTCCTTCTCTCACATCAACAAAGGTCAGAAACACTTCCTAAGAACTCATATGATTATGGCAGCCATTATAAAACAGGCCCAGCACTTGCCCTCTATAAAAATAAATTCTGATTGTGATTTTACAAAGCCCATGTTGGACATTTTCAAAATTTCCAAAGAAGGTAAGGAAGGTAGGAAAACAAACTTTAATTTTTATTAGAAAACTAAACATAAGTTGCAGTGCATATTGAGGAAGTAGAAATTGTTGCTCTAGAACCTATTTTTAATGAAAACCCTGTTAGAACCAGGCTGTTAGTCATGCTGAGAACTACAGAAATAAGCTTAGAGAGAATTTACACATAAATGAGCAGAGGCTGGTATTTGGAAAACTTAAGAGTTTCTGACAGATACAAAGGTATATAATACATGGGGTCTGCCATTGAGAAGTTTGTGATTTGCTTGGGAGACAAACCATGCCCAATTTTCTGGCAAATCACCAGAATAAATGAGTTATACTTTATTAACTATCCCCTGGAATTTGGGTGGAAAACTACTGGTCTACTGGTTTTTGGAATAGCAAAAATTTAACAGCAAAGACCGTAGAAATCATTTATTTGATGACTAAAATGGGTCTTCCCTCACTATGAATTGAATGCACAGGGTTTGAGTCAGATAGGCAATGATGTTTAATCCTGGCTTCAGCTCCTAATATCTGTGTGACTCTCTACCCCCTACCTGACCACAAAATCTCACTCTCCTTTTTGTAAAATACACTCAATAATTCAATCCTTCCCAAATCACAAAATGGCTGTGAGCACATGAAATAATGTGTTATAAGATTTAGCTTACTGGCCAGCATATGAAATGATAGCTATCATGATTGATAAGTCTAACTCTTGGCCAAAATCCTAGGTGTGATTCTCAGGCCAGACCATACACAGTAGTAAAGGCTTTTCCTGACAGGCCTACCAGAGAAAGCTCCCCTCCCTACACCAGAGTCACTGCACAGTGTGGCAGGAGTTGCAGTCAAGGGCTCAAGCCGCCTGGCAAGCCATGCTCCCCCACATATCTACATTCCTCACTCAGAGTCCTCCTAGTTGGGGAGCCTCAGCTGAGGGCTTCCCCACGTGCCTGTACTGAGATCTCCTTATCAGGGAGGTGGGGACCTTGAACATGTTTTTCTCCTCTCCGACTCAGTATTTTTCTATTCCCAGTCCTTCCCTTTCTTTCTCCCTCCAGGCCCCAGGACCATAAAATGGCAAGAGCCTTTAGTTCAGGCTTCCCTTGGCAGTGAAATGATCCCCATATCTGCCCTGATCGACCTGACTCTCACCCATCCTTCTATGTTACATCTGAGGATCCAGCGCATTCTCCTTTAGCCTCATGCTTATACTATTGCAGTAAGAGATGTTATTACCCTGGCACACAAATTTGGACCTCAGCAGGTTCTCTGTTCCACTATCAGATTCCACAGGTGATCCAAAGCATTCTGAAAGGATGTGGTTCTCCCACGGTAGTTTCAAAGGACCACATTCATCTTAGCGGAAGAAGTATCCAGGATATATTTTAGCTCTTTTACATGGAGCCTATCTTCTCTATCTATAGAAATATAAATGGAGTCAAAATTTGAAAGGAAAGGACTTTAGTTCAAGTCTTAACAACCCTCTCACTGCCATCATTACAAAGTCCTGAAAAAACAGGCTCTTGCTTACTGAATTGAATTCTGCCCATAATTTTTCTTCTGTTCTTTCTGTGCTTGCTACACATGTTCCTTCAGTGCTCTCTTCATTATGCTTCCTTGAAAAGAAGATATGACAAAGCCAAATAATAGAATTAAGATCTGAGATCACCCTGAGAGTAACATTTTAAAAGCCCCAGAATATTTATTTTCTCATGGCCTCTGGAGTTTTCCCAAAGTCACCAGGTATCACTTTTACAGGAGAATTTTTGGAAAGGAAATGTAAAGACTGGGCAAACCACGAGCAAGTTATGTGGCCACGTTGAGACTTGATTTCTTCATGTATAAAATGATGGAAAGCAGACGTTGATAGGCTGTTTGAGAACAGTGGGGCCTGAAGTCAAAATGACTAAACATAGCTCTTTAAATAATTTCTGAAATGATTCTGGGGAAAAGGTTAATTATTATTTAATACCTGTACTTGGGTAAACAGATACCGCACGTGGTATTGCTTCACTGCCTCATTAGTGCAGACCAGGCAATAAGAAAACTGTTTCTTAACTCAGATGTGGTATTGGGAAGACCAAGAATAATAGTAAATACTCAAAGGAAGTTCAAATTCCTCCAAGATCCTTAAATAAAGATGATACCTTGCTGAATTATTTCAAATCAAGGAGGTGTGTGACTGGAAGCTGTTGAAAGACAAATGTCCATAAATCTGGAAAACTTATGGGATTAAATGACTCATATATATTTTGTCTCTCTAGCTTTTAGGACACAAGTACAATTTGTTTAAAGTCAGTGGGTAAAATTATAGAATGTTAAACATTTACTATAGATTGAGTTAATAAAAGAAAATTTATCCTATTAAAGGAATACTGTTAAGAAAAGTAAAGATTATAAGTGGGTTGCAAATAGATTAGTAGTTTCTGGAGGCAGTATGTGTGTGAAGCAAGAGGAAGGAGGAACAGGGAATGACTGCTAATGGGTACAAGGATTCCTTTGGGGTGATGAAAAAAAGTTCTAAAATTAGATATTGGTGATGGTTGCACAACCTTGTGAATATTATATATACACATATACACACTAAATATAGTAAAATAAAGTGCACTAAAATTATACACTACAAAAGGGCAAATGTTACGTGAATTTCACAGTGATTACAGAACCTGCAACATGAAGGGCATGACTGCAGTGTACATCACAGAAATCAATAAAGGAAACTTAATGTCCCATAAAAAAGTTCATGAAGTCCAGTAAATTAGAACACAATTAGCTATGACTACTTATGATTCAAGGGCAATCTACTCACAGTGATCACATTTTCCAAAACAACAACAAAAGCAAAGGCAAATGGGCTAACAAAGCACAATGATCACCCTGGGTCTTTGTGTACAACGTGTTATTGGAAATGCAATTTGGATATTCAATTGTTGGAATCAGAAAATTTCAAGGGATTGGGAAAACTTTTGTAGAACAGAATATTTAGACTACAACTATTCTGAAATAGTCAAACTTATGGATTTATATCTCTTGGTTAGAATACTTTGTTGTCTGAAAATAATTCTAACAAAATAAAGCATAAGCAAGCAAACAAAAGAATAAAATTAAATATGACAAAGCAAACAGTATTGAAGGGAAAATTGAACACTTAGGCTTCAGGAAAGACAGGAACCACAAAAATCTCAGGAGGACATATGTCCTGGAAGCTAGTGGAGGATTTTTTTCAGAAAATCACCATGAAAATACCTTAAATCCAATCATTTCCCTTCCTGGTGTCTCTGCTCAAAGTTGTATTCTTGGAAGACATTTGACCATCATTTAGACTTAAATAAGGGGGGAAATCACCTGCATCCAATGGAAGAGCAATTTACGAAGTAACTCTTACCAGGGAGCAGGGCATTCAAAACAACACACGTCAACTTCAAATAGCTTAAAATAACCTGTTAGTATAGTATAGAAGTTAAGAGGTAACTTACTTGGGTTCAAATTCTGACTCCTTTTTTTCTTAGCTATGTGGACTTGGATAAATTATTTCACTTCCTCGTATAATGGGCATAATGACACTAACTACTTCACAGGGTTGATACCAGTATTGGGCCCACGGTGTTTTTATTAGTTATTATTATTATCAATAATATATGTGTAACATATAAAATATAAATATTTTCATTCAAATTACCTATTTATTTAAAAGTTTAGAAGATTGTGGAATCACTATTCCCTATGAGTACATATAATAAAGCAAAACAATAAAATTATATTCATTTTAAAAGTTCAGTAATCGTGCCCTAAACCAGATTTTGCTCCTCAACTGATAAAAATTAACCAGCTTTTATTGTAGTTTATAGAAAAGCAGTATTTAACTTATTCAATTCCTTTGGAGAAAGGCCTTACCAAAATGCAAAATATTCACTTTATTATTTATTTTTTGAGCTGATGTTGATTTAGAACAGAAAGCAAACTCTATAGCATCACCATTTACACATTTATATCCCATAAATGCCACACATATATGTATCATACATTATATGATTTAGTTGGGTCTTACTACATTAGCCTAGTAACAATAGGAATCCATAAATTCACTAGAGTCATTAATCATTCTTGCTCCTTAAACAGTAAACTCAACAGAATGGATTGTCATATAGGAGTCAATTTAAAAATAAACATGAATAAACAACCCCAGAGTAGGAAAAATGCAGTAGACAAACTTTATTTTTCAGTAAGTTTAATCTTTTGTTGTGCACTTTATGGATAAGTTTAGTGGAATCCTTACTCTTGAAAAAATTGCCTCCTTTGGTAGCTTCCAAATTCTTAGCCACAGCTGAGCATTTTAGGTTTCCTTACAGAAATGAAGTCAATCAAAAATATGACCATATTGCTGCCTTCTGAGTCCTCCCCACCATACCCACAGACCAGTCAGCACCCAGGCCATTCCCTCCCTCTGATCAGAACAGCAGCAATTGGGGAACTGCACTGAGTGCTTTTCTTTGAGAGACTTGCATCATTTAGGTTTCAACATGGAAGAAGAACCAATAAAAATATTCTAGAATAAGGAAGTTATTCTAAGACTTGGATCTTACACAATTATACAAGAAGCAGTAGAAAATAGAGGTCCAAAGATATAAGGGAAAAGTACACAAACTAGCCCTGACACTGATGAATGACATGGAGCAGAATAATTCCATGGGGATAAATGGATTTTCCTAAATATTTCATACAAAATTAAAACTTCGATAGTTTGAGAGAAATGACAGGTATTCCAAAAATACAGTTTGATTTTAAAATAGAAGCTAGCAGCTCTAAGCAATGATAACTGAAAAATTCTTGTTTAAAGGAACAGTTACAGATGTGGCAGTTTGAGATTGTTTTATGAATCCCAAAAAGAGAAAAATTATGTTTGTAAACTAATCAATTCCTCTGGGTGTGATACCCTTTGATTGCATTAAATTCAGCTAAGGGGTCTTTGATTAGATTACTTGATAAGATTGCTTTAGGGCTTTCAATTGGGCTATGTCAGTAAGGCTTAGCTCAGGTTGGGTCTCCACCTGCTTGCTGGGGCTGATATAAATGGAAACACAGTGAAAGACTGACTGAGACAGACACAGGAAAAGAGAGCTCTGTCATTTTTGATCCTGCCATGTGACAGAAAGGAGAAGGCTCAACAGCTGAGGCCCTGGGAAGTGATGAGTCTTTTGCCTGATAGCTTACAGCAGAAATTGGGAAGGAAGCAGAACAGCTGAGACATATATAGGAAGCCCTAAGAGACAAGCCCTATGCCAGCTTGCAGCTGAAAGCTGGAAGAAAATGGAGCAGCTGAGCCACAGAGAGAAAGCACGGAGATGAAGGAGAGACCAGTCAGAGATCGCCTGCCATCTTGCTTCAACGCATGGCAGCTGACTTTGGTGAGAAAGCACCTCTTATGATGCCATGAGGTGGACTTCTCAAAGCGTTGGAACTGTAAGCTTTTACCCCAAATTAATCCTCTTTATAAAAGCCAACACAATTTCTGGTAGTTTGCATTGGAAGCCCTTTGGCAGACCAAGACAATAGATGACTAAATTTCAAATCTGAATTTTCCTCCTCAATTTTGACAGTACAAGTAAGTCTGGGGAATCTAAATTTCCCCAAGCTTCACTAGCTTATGGTACAAATGTCAAATAGAATGGAAATAGGAATCTGGCTCTTGATGCCATCTTCCCAAATAGTTCCTTCAGCCCAACACAAAATCAAGGATCTTCTGCAGGCTTTCAAGTGTATGCACAAAGGCTGCTTCCACCAGGTGCTGCTGCTTCTCTGCCAGTTATACATCAGGCTTTGTTATGTCTCTCCAGCACTGGCCATTTTCCTCCAGGCATCTGAGGGTTCTGCCATGTCCAATGAGCTCCGCAGGTCTCCCATGAAAGAAGACCTGGAAGAAGGCACATAGAGTCCAGAGGTGCTCAGTAGCCTATAGCGCTCACATACCAGCATAAGAGGATGATGAGGGCACAGACACCACACTGTCCTCTTCATTCCATGTTCATCTTTCTCTTGACAGCTCCTCTGCCAAGAAGGTTGAATTCTCTACAACAGTACAATCCATTAGAAATTTAATGCAAGACATTTATGTAATTGAACACTTTAACTTTTTTAATTTGAAATTTTCCATAAAAATGTGAAAAAAGGTAAAATTAATTTTAATAATGTGAAAAGGTGAAATCAATTTAAGAATATATTTTATTTAACTCAATATATTCAAAATATTATAATAACATATAATCCATATAAAATAATTATTTCTTCTTTTGTACTAAGTCTATCTTACACTTAGAGCATATCTCAATTTGAACTAGCCACAAAAATGACAATATCTACCAGTGCCAAGACACTATTTCATGATAAGGAAGTGGTCCCTCTGACCTGCCTCAAAATGTGTATAACTGAGCTTGATTTTCAGTCACTTATATCTTGGTCTTTATGAGCTTACACATTTGTTTAAAGTTCCAATATCATGGCTAATTAAGAACTGAATTTTCCTTTGGAGAGGGGTTGAAGATGAAAAAGACATTTATAAAGCAATTGAGAAAATGTGGCTTTTAAAGTCACACTAGGACTACTTTACAACTATGCCTGGCAATGATAGGTCATGCTGAATCTAATGATTTGCTGGTTCCAAAGTAATGACCAGCCTCTTGTGTATAAGTTGCAGATGGGATGAAGGAAAGAGGTCAATGCAAAGATAGAACTGCAGTCTTGATTGTTAAAATCACATGGCTTTGCCTTTCCCCTATTCATTTTATTTGGGAAGATGAAATCCATGCTTTTAGCCATCTAGCACTTATTGGGTGTATGTGCAGAAACGTTTGTTGAAGGCTGTCGAGATCCCTGCCCTGGTTATATAACCCGTACTTTTAAATGCGATCTAGAGTAATAAACAACGAGAGAAGTTTAATTCATTTTCTACTCATACATATTTTACTTGTATCATGCAAAAATAGAAGACTTCCACTGCCAGCTCTTTTTGCACTAAGGGGCAGGACATTTGCATCTTTGTGGAGTAATTTAGCGGTCACTAAGCAGCAGGAAAGTGCTCACCTCAGCAGAAGGGGTAGCAAAAGCTCGGAAACGATGTCGGAGCGCAGCTGGATGGTCAAGACATAGGACAGTAATTACCAGCCAGTGAAAAAGAATGAACTCTAAATGAGAGGATGAAAAGACCAAGGCCTTGGGGAATGGGTTTTCAGACACAATTAAATATAAATCAAGAGACAGGTTTGGTTTGCCCAAAATACAGGAGGAGACATTTTTGTGCTTTTACTCTGTGGACCTTAAAATGCCTGAAAAAGCGCTTGAATGCATGTTTCCCCAATTCTTTCACAGCTGCACTGTGCTATTATTACTATTGTTAATAATAACAGCAGTATTAATATCCAGTGTACCGTTCTCCTGAGGTATTTAGGACATCAGGCAAAAGCTTCCAAATTCTATGAATAACGTTTAGCTAATAAGCATTGTGAAATGTCATCTTAGTGAAAAAGAATGAGGTGTGAGCTTGTGATAGGAAACAAGGGAGAAAGTGATAATTTAGAATAAAACAAAATGGAAAGAGGAAAACGAGAAATCATTTGCAAAGTAGCTAATAAACATAGCAGACATCCATGCTCCTTTGGCTAAGCTCTTCTGTAAAAAAAAAGTCTGCAAATTACTGAGTAGTCAAAGCAGAAAACTATTGTACAAAACTTTTAAAAATTAAAAATAAAAGATATAACTGTCTCCATTTCTCTTATTTCAAGTTCTGAGCTTAGGCCAAGCATTAAAACATTAAAGCATTAACACAGGGTAAACTGGAAAAGAATCGAGCACTGAAACTTTTTGCATGAAAATGAAACATATCTATAAAAAGATAGAACAGATGGAAGGAGAACAGTTCTTTGAAGAAAGTCTTTCCAGTTTGTATTAGGTGGGGCTTGTCCTAGCCATCTCATACTGACTATTGTGGTGCTACCTGCTTTTGCTCTTGTCTTCAATTTTAGCTTTATGAGACTGTACTGGATAATAATAGACAACATTTACTGTTTGACTACTTTATAACAGGCACTGTTCTTAGCACTTTAAAAGAGTTACAAATTCAATATCACAACCTTATGAGGTGTTATCAACCACTGTATTTTCAGATGAGGAAACTCAAGCACAGGAAAATTAAATGACTTACCCAACAGCACATGGCTATCAAGTTGCAGAGCTGGATTTTGAGGCAAAGCAGTCTGACTCCAGGGCCCTTCTTCATCCTCTTTTATTTCAAGATTGAATGATTAAAGTTCATTTGTTCATTCATCTAGTAATTTCGTTATTAATTTCTACTTACAAATATTCTTTACCTACTGAGCAAAAACTCCCTCTTCCCTTCCCTCCATCACCTGTTAACCTCTAATCTACACTCTGTCTCTGCACTGGTTAATTTCTAGCTATCTCACATAAGTGATGCCATACACTACTTCCCTATGTGCCTTGCTTATTTCACTGAGCATAATGTTTTCAAAGTTCATCCATGTTGCAACATTTCTCAGAACCTCATTCCTTCTTTCCCATTGTGTGTATGAACCATATTTTGTTTATTCATTCACTTGTTGATGCATACTTAGGTTGATTCAATGTGGCTAATATGAATAATGCTGTTATGAACATTGGTGTACAAGTATCTGTTAGAGACCCTGTTTCTCATTTTCTTTGGGCATAGTCCTAGGAGTGGAATTGCCAGGTCATATGGTAATTCTATATATATATAACTTTTTGATGAACTGCCATATAGCTTTGCCACAGTGACTACCATTTTACATTCCCATCAACAATGAAAAAGAGTTCCAATTTATCTGTATCCTTTCCAACATTTGTTGTGTCCCATTTTTAAAAATAATGTACATCCTTGTGAGTGTGAATATCTCATTGTGGTTTGATTTGCATTTCCCTAATGGCTAATGATGTTTAGTATCTTTTCATATGTTTATAGGCTATTTGCATGTCATCTTTGAGAAAATGTCTGTTCAAGTTGTATGCCCACATTTTAATTGGGTTCTTTAGCATTTTGTTGTTGCTTTGTAAAAGTTCTTTATATATTACAAATATTTAGCACTACCATGAAATATGGCTTGCAACTATTTTCTCTCATTCTGTGGGTTGCCTTTTCACCTACTTTATAATGTCCTTTTATGCACAAAAGTTTTAATTTTGTATAAATTGAATATATTTTTTTTCTTTTGTTGCTTGTGTTTCTGGTGTCATTTCTAAGAATCCATTTGGTGTCATTTCTAAGAATCCATTATGCAGATTTGCTCCATGTTAGTTTCTAAGAGTTTTATGGTTTAGGGGCCCATCTTTTTTTAGCCACTATACTATATTGTTGAAATGTATTTTAAAAGGTACCAGAAACTGAGGAAACTTAGATGGTTTGCTGGATCTTTTTATAGATGTTATGTTAAAAGAAATAGGTCAAAACAAAATATCTATACTAGTCTCTAACTCAAAGAAAAAGTAAAGCCTTCCATACTATCAGAATCACATGGCATCCCGTTTTTCCTCTTCTCCATACTTCCTTTCACCAATGTTTGCTCCTTCTCTGTCAACTTTATATTTTATTTCCCATCACATTATGTCTCAATATGTATGAGCTCTAGGCCATCACTTTGTATTTTACTGGGTCACATTAAGTCTTTAAGGTAAACTGAACATATCAAACTTCTTTTAAAAAATTAAAACAATGATTTCCAAAACCAAATAGGAGTCATTAATGTAAAAAGTCTTGCAGAAAAATCTATATTGGGAGAATTTTATGTTTTGACATCAAATGAAAATATCAACCCAGATTTGGCTTGCCTAAGAATTGGGTAGTTTGACCTACCTTGCATAGCATCCACTAATTTATTTTCACTATTCTAAATCATCTTGTTGGGCTGAAATAATTATCAACTGAGCAACTAAAAGATTCTAATAGAATTCAGAACTCTCACAATCAATACTGGTTGGCATAAATTCTCACTGGGGAACAATGAAAAATGTTCTTGCTAGATTCCTAACAATAGGTCAGGTTATTGCCGTGGCATTTATGAGTAATGCAGGTGCTACTGAATTGTGCACTGAAATGTATGCTGTTCTTTCTGTAGGACAGTTATTTTTGTCTCTCTGTTTTCTCAACTTAATTTGGGAAGAAGAATAGGAAGTAAAATTTACAGCTTGCAGAGCATGTTTTGATTTCCTTCTTGTAGGTACAATTCTTCACCAATAATAATTAAAATGAATGTGCTGCATTCTTATTGAAGTCAAATTTTCTGTCCAGTCCAACTATATAAAAATATAATACAAGAAATCAAGGGCAGGAGGAGTTTGGATAATTATTTTCCAAATTCACTCAAAGCTGCCTTGAAATTATGGTTAAACATTAGCATTTAATATTTACACACCATGTAAATATTAAAAACAAAGCTTCTTAGGGTTAACTCTTATTTCTTTCAGAAATATTCATAGGTTAAAAAAGAAATGGATCAGTAGGCAATATATGGCTAGAATAGAATTTTTATATTTACCTTCAGACAATCTGTGAGGTTTTGGTCACAAATTAATTTTGGAAAATTAAATTTGGTTGAATATGGTTTGGAAAAAGTTGAGTTTAAAAGCATGAAAACAAGTTAGGATGCAACTGAATTAGTCCAGTCATTCTCAATTGGGCTTGATTTTGCCTCACAGGGAATGTTTGGCAATGTCTAGAAATATTTTTGGTTATCACAGCCGGAGGGGAGGTGGAGATAGCTACTGTCAGCTATTGCAGAGAGGCCAGAGAAGATGTAAAACATACTACAATGCATAGGACAGCCTCCCACAACAAAGAATCATCTGCCTCAAAATTTCAATAGTACCAGGGATGAGAAACCCTGTATTACACCACGTATAAGATAATGATGGACTGAACCAAAGTTGTGAAAAGTAGAAACAGATAATTTTTAGAGTATATCATGAATCAAACTTGTTGACAAATTAAATATGGTCAGTGAAAAAGGGGGAAAGGGTAAAGACAAATGAGTTTATATCACTAAGAGACTTCAAAGTGAGTCAAGAGGTCATTCCAGAGGTTACACTTATACATGTCTCAGCAGGATCTCATCAACTGCCAAAGTAAATATTGCTTCAAATAGCGGGGCTCCTAATGGCTCTGGAGACATCCAGATACTATAGGCAGGACAAATACCTCAGGAGTTTGGTGCCCTGCCAGTGGGCCCTACTTTGGAATTTATATTCCCCAGTGTGACAGAACTGGACCCAGTTTTGGTTTCTTTACACATGGCTCTTCTGCCCCTTCTATTTGAACCTATAGTTGGTACTAGAGTTGATAGGTGTATACCCAAGAGACTGAAATCTTTGGGCTTTCCATGTGCCAGTTGGGCCCTGAATTTCAACAGAGTTGCAATACCTAATTATCAGTTCATTGGACTCACCCAGGACAACTGAAAAGGAGATGATGATGGACATCAACCATCTCAAGGAACAGAAAGTCTGCAACTGCAAACCAGATATTCCCACCCATCTGCCCCATGGGATCTAAGCCTCCTCTCAATTAGAGGTGGAGAGGGCATCACCATCCCAGAATCCTCAGGATTGGGGAATGAACAATGGATTAAAGTAGACTTACTATTATTCTACTATAGACATTGTGATTCTAGCAATAGAAGAACTTTTATTATTGATGTGGAAGCAGTAGCTGCTGGAGGTTCTGAGAGGAGGGAGAGGGAAAAATAGGTGTAATTTGGGGCCATTTTTGGGACTTGAGAATTGTCCAGAATGGCATTGCAATAACACATACAGGCCATTATATAACTTGTCATAACTTTCAAAAATGTGCAGGAAAGTGTAAACTACAATGCAAACTATAATTCTTGCTTAAGGAGCAATGCTCCAAAATGTGTCCATCAATTGTAACAAGTGTACCACACTAATGAAAGATGTTGTTAATGCGGAAAATCTGCAAGGGTTAGGGAGCAGGGCATATGGGTAGCCCCTATATTTTTTTATGTAACATTTATGTAATCTAAGTACTTTAAAAAAATGTAAAAGTATATATATATATACATATATATGTATATATATATATACTCACACACACACACACACATATATATATAAAAGAATAGCCAGAAATAGCAGCTATGTACAGCAGGGGAAACAGAGAGACTGAGAGGGGAGGAATTTCCCTGTTTGTTTGTTTGTCTGTTTTTGGCTTATTATTATTATTGAAATAATGAATATGCTTTAATAATGATTGAAGTGATGAACGCACAACTATGTGATTATATCAAACACCATTTATTGTACACTTTGGGTAAATTGTATGTTTTATTAATATGTATCAATAAAATTGATTTGTTTAAGAAAATAGAGTGGGTTGGGGGAAAAATACACCAAATGTAAGATATGGACTACAGTTAATAGTAAAATTTTGACAATGCTCTTGCATAGTTTGTAACAAATGTATCACAACAATTTAAGGAGTTGGTGGAGGCATGATGTACGGGATCCCTGTATGATGTTACACATGTTTACTTTGTAAGTTCACAATGTTTACATATATTTATGTATGATGATATACTTCAATAAAAATATATTTAAAAATAAAATAAATATGGTCAGTGAAAAAAAATAAGGTGTCTTATAATAGCTATTAGCAATGATTATTGGGAGATTATGGATAAATGGTAGTTACATACATACAAAGGAAGAAAAAAAGAGAAAGAAAAAACTCAAAGAAGGGAGTACAGAAAGAAGAGGAAGTTTCAATTGAGAGTGAGAAGTGGAGAATAAGACATTGAATTTGAGAGAACTTTGAGGCATCCATTTACCATTGAATTATACATATCTGAAACTGAGGATAGAAGTCTATTTGAAAATAAATATTAGGACGATATCAACAGCTGTGGAAATGGATAAGATGCCAATGAGAAAGGATGTGGGAGAGGAAAGAGATAATATTGGAGAAGGGTGAATTGATCAGCATGAAATTATTGAGTTGGTACCATTCTGTTAAGCCATGAATAACCCAATTTGAACATCTGTGGCTTTCCTACTCCCTTGTAATCTTAATAATTATTAACCACAGAGGGATTCCCTTTATGGGAAATGGAAAGACAGAAGTCTGTTGAATTGCTATTAAGTGGACACTTAAATACAAATAAGTAAATAAAAATGTGAGAGAAATTAATGAAAACTTCCTTTTCTAAATGAATACTTGCTATAGCATCTAGCTAGAGGTGAAAATTGTTTGATTAATTTTAACTTGTAATACAAAACTCGATAAAGTTTCAAGATTGAATGCTAGGTTCAAGCAATTTTTTTAAGCCAGCTTTTTAGGAATTCTAACTGGCTCTTTCTAAGGAAAATGCCTATAAATTATTTCAGGAAAATGTAAATTTTGGTACAGTATTGTAGTAGGTTGAATGTCAACCCTCACCCCCCCCCCCAAAAAAAAAACAAAACTTGGGAATGTGACCATATTTAAAATAAGTGTCTTTGCAGATCCAATTAAGACAAGGACCTTGTGAAAAGATCATCCTGGATTACAGTGGTCCCCAAATCCAATGACAAGTGTCCTTATAAGAGTCAGCAAAGAAGACACAGAGACACAGAGAAGGTCCTGTGAAGATGGAGGCAGTGATGGGAGTGATGCTGCCACAAGCCCAAGGATCACCTGGAGCTTCCAGAAATTAGAAGAGGCAAGGAAGGATTCTCCCCTGAAGAATTCTAGAGGAGTTCAGCCCCTCTGCTAAGGACCACTTGTAAGAACTACCCCTACCCAACTTCTCTCTTCCTGTCAGACTCACTTAAGCTAATCTTAGGCTTGCAGCAATAGCCAATCCATCAGAATAGAGTACAGTTAATAATTGCAGCCAGAATCTAACTGCAAAAATCTAGATACCCACAAACAGGAGCTTTCTAGTTTTTAGTGCAGTTTCACTTAAACTGGTTAAACTTGAAACAGACCACACCTTTAACATGTTTCTCTTAGTTCATTCAGTAGGATAGTAGGATGAAGTTAGCAGAACTTTTTAGCTCATTATAATAGTAAACTCCCCACTCCAGGGTGGGATTTGGACACCATTTTCTGTAGTGCAATGTATGACCAAGCAGGCTCATGAATGTACTGCTATAGAGCATGCTCAAGATGCAGCTTCTCCCCACCTGTCAATCTTATAATCCAAACCCTTGAACTCCTCCCCTGTACAAGCCAATATAACACTGTACTTCTGCTGTTCAGAGAGGCTGAGTTGAGACTTTATCTCCATACCTCCACTGGCTTAATAAACTCTTTCCCTTGCATGATCAAACCTTGGTGTGGACCCCAATTCTCTGCACCAGGCAAAAAGAACCCAAGGAACTCGCATGGGTCACCTTCATTCTCATAAATTTGATTTCAGGCTAATGGCTTCCAGAAGTGTGGAGAATACATTTCTGTTGTTTTAAACTGATTTATGGAAATTTATTACCAGTTTATTACCAGTTTTTGGCCATTTGTTAACAGAAGCCTTAAGAAAGTAATGCAAATATTTTAATACTATTCTGTAACTCTCTACCTAAGATCAACTTTCCAGTTACTTTAACAAAATAGTCAGGAAGTAATTAGTAATTGAAGAACATGGTGGCATATTTTGAAACATCATATATCGAAATAATAAGCCTTGGGGTAAAAGAATGATCTCAACCAGTAAGAAATAAATACAAATTGTATTTGCTTTCTGTCACAGATACTATTCTCTATTCCTGGTAACATCTATCTTACAAAATGTATTGCCTAACAAATCACATTGTGATACTTACTAACCATAAATATTTTAGGCATTGTTATATACAACTCAGATAAAAGAGAATTAGAATCAACATATAATGTTATTTTGGGTGTCACAAATTTTGCAAGCTGGTTCTTGCTTTCAAATTCTAAAATATAAGTTTAAACAAGTGTTTTAGATCTTTAGTGGTAAAAGCAGAAAATAACCAATGTCAAAGTACATTTTGAATTACATAAAGTAAGACACAAGCATGGTTTGTGAGTTTTATTCTAAAGATTTGAATAGATATTTGTGAGCACTTCAAGCTAGCAAGTTTTATATGACAAACATGCCTTGGCCTTTATGGAATTGGGGTGGGGTGGGGCGGGGGCTTCATTTGGATAATAATTTCATAGATAGGAGGTGGTACCAAAGGTCTGAAGAGCAATTATTCACATTACTCTCACACTGCACTTCCCAAATATTACTTCATGAATCTTTTAAGGCACAGTTAAGCAGAAAACGACTTCTTGCCACTTAAACTGGTGAAACTTGAAACAGACCTCATCTTTAACAGCACATTTAACATGTTTCTCTTTCACTTGCCCCAAGTAGCTAGCTCACTTGACCTATTCTATTGGTAAGCTTGGAGGATCAATGGAACAATGCTTGTAAATTGATTTGAGAAGACTCACATACACATTTGTATACTACCATTGTTAAAGAAAGGCCATTCTTGAAATTTACAAGAGAGATAAGGAAAATATTGCATTTAGACTCAGTGTTCTCAAGTCTGCATAATAAATCTGACAATGTAGGGAGAATATTGATGCCAATTTCAAGAGGAGCCTGTTAAGATGAATAATAATGCTGAAAATTCTACAAAATCAGTGATTCTTTCCTCACCTAGGATTATTTTTTTATTTTAAGGGGGAAAATAACTCCACGTAAAGTCCTTCTATAAACCTGTAAAGGTTTTAAGGAAATTGGGTATATCCCATAAGAGAGATGTTATGCTAGTTAAGCAATGCATTCATTCAATAGCATTGATAATAATAATACAATAGCGTATTAAAATAAATCAAATAGGAACTCCTTAGGTTTAAAGTAAAACAAATAACTGCTCTTCTGAAAAGATAAAAAAGACAATTATTCCCCCAAAGAAATAAAAAATAAACAATATCTCAAGACAACATTAAAGATGCTATTCATGGAATTCACTGTGATTCTAAAAATCTAGATTTTTATTTCATCATATGAGTAGACTTATTGCCAATGACATCTATATTCATTATTTCAATAGTACAATGCTTTTAGAAACTAAAACTGTGCAACCTTGATGTGTGGTAGTTTGTTGGAATCTTCTTTGTTACATCAATATCTCACATACTGAGTCTAGGTGTACAAATTTATTTACAAATATTTATCCTACAATATTTTTTCCCCTAGAAAAGGTAAGGAAGGAGAAAAGAAAAACAGGTTGTATTGACAAATGAAAAATCCTTGTCTTGAAAAAATCTCTTTAGTGAAGCTGTAATAAAGAATATTGAAACAAAATAGGAAGTCAATGTTTGAAAAAAAAAAAGGAATCACTTCGAATATTGTGGTGCTGCAGTCCATCCCTCATTTCCCCAGTTTTATTTCCATCTACCTGTCTACTTCTTATACTTTAGATGCCTGTTGAATATTAATATCTTATTTTGAAATAATTATGACAGACCACTGAAAAAATGAATACTTTCATCAACTGAAGATTCAATTGGTATAGTATGACATGAAATTGATAGATAAGGAGTTTGGGCAAAAGGATATAATTTACTATCACAAATGTAGCCTGACTGGCCAGTCTCTGTCTCTCTCTCTCTCTCTCTCTCTCTCTCTCTCTCTCTCTCTCTTTTCCTTCTTCTCTTCTTCCCCATTCTTCCTTCCTGCCTTTTCTCTCTCTCCCTCCTTCTCTTTCTCCCTTCATTTTTTTCCACAGAAATATATGAAACATGAAATATAAAAACTGCATACTATTACAGTCTGTTTGACATGGAAGTAATGAACATGAAGCTTGGAGCCAGACCGTCAGAGTTCAAATCCGGGCTCTGCCATTTAATAGATGTGTGATCTTGGGCAAGTTACTTAACTTTTATCATTCTGTTTCTTTATCTGTAAAATGAGAAGGACATCAGTATATACCCTCGTAGTATTAGTTTGAGAATGGAATTAGTTAATATTTATCTAAAGCTTTTATCAGTGTCATCTATAAGTGTTTATTATTCTCTGTTTAAAAATAACATTTGGCCCAAGAGACCAGAAAAGTTATGTATGAAAATCAGAAAGGAAATAAAGAAGAAACTAAGGGAAAACAGCACTTCAAAGAATATTTTGAGCAAGCTTAAAAGCATGACTAATGGTAACTTTCAAGGAAATACCTAATTTTTTTTCAAAATAAACATAATAAATCAGCTTCCATCTGCTTTCTCTTCCTGATGACTGTTATCAGTGATTTTGTATAACAGAGAAATATTCAATATTTCTCCCCAACGATTGCTTCTTCTAGGAGCACTTAATGTTCATTGGTGTGACATTCTCTCTTGGTTCACTTCTTTGGGCCATTTATTTGGAAATATAAAATAAACCTGATGGTTTGATTTATTTTCAATGGACAGTTACAAGGTCAGCAGATTATGGTATGGTGGGATATACATACAAAATCTCTCTCTCTCTCTCTCTCTCTCTCCACACACCTGCACACACACACACATCATCCACATATGAACTGACAAAGAATCAAATGCTCTATACCAAAAGTGACCCTCATTGGTTGGTGTATGTATTAGTCAGGGTTCTCTCGGGAAACAGAATCAACAGGACATATCTGTCAATAATATGAGATTTTAAAAGATGTCTCTCACGCGACCGTGGGGATGCACAAGTCCAGGTTCCGCAGGCAGGCTGCAAACCA
>JAQZBX010019268.1:0-33933 GCA_029593785.1 Cabassous unicinctus
AAAAAAAAAAAAAAAGAAGCACATGAAAAGATGCTCAACACCATTAGCCATCAGGAAAATGCAAAACAAAACTTAATGAGATACCATTTCACACCCACTAGAATGGCTACTATTAAAAACATGGAAAATTACAAGCGTGGAGAGGATGTAGAAAAATAAGAACACTCATTCTTTGTTGGTAGGAATGTAAAATGGTGCAGGCTCTGTGGAAGACAGTTTGTCAGCTACTCAGAAAGTTAAGTATAGAATTACCCACATGACCTGGCAGTCCCACTGGTAGGTATATAGCTAATAGAATTTTTTTTTTAATAGCTAATAGAATTTAAAGACAAGGACTCAAAGAGATATATGCACACCAACATTCATAGTGGCATTATTCACAATTGCCAAAAGAGGGAAGGAAACTGAGTACCATGAACTGATAAATGGATAAACAAAATGTGGTATATACACATACAATGGAATATTATGCAGCCATAAAAAGGAATGAAGTTCTGACACATGCGGCAACATGGATGTATCTTGAAGTCATTATGTTGAGTGAAATAAGCCAGCACAAAAGGCCAAGTATTGTAAGATCTCACTGATATGAAATAAGTAGAATAAGCAAACCCATAGAGTCCAAAATCTAGACTGTAGGTTACAAGGGGACAGAGTGGGGGTAGGGAATAAGGAGTTAAGGTTTAAAAGGTATAGAGTTTCTATTTGGGATGATGGAAGAGTTTTGGTAATGGATGATGGTGATGGTAACAAAACACTGTGAATGTAATTAACAGAGCTGAATTATATATTTGAATGTGGTTAAAAGGGGAAATTTTAGGTTATATATATGTTACTAGAATAAAATTTTAAAAAGCAAACATAGGACTGTACCACACAAAGAGTGGACCTTATTTTAAATGATGTACTATAGTTAATAGTACAATTATAAAAATGTTCTTTCACGAATTGTAACACATGTACCACACTAATGCAAGGTGTTAATAACAGGGTGCTATATATGGGAATTATGTATTTATGTATGATAGTTCTGTAAATCCACAACTTCTCTAATAAATAAAAAAGAGAGAAAGTAAGTGGTGCAGTCCACTGAAGCTTACTTAATCCTTATATAACTGAAATAGCCCTTATCTACAAGACAGATAATAGAAAACAAACTGTTAAAATACCAGTAATGAAACAAAACACAAAATTGAATAAAAATTTCTCTTGTTCAGTAGTAGAAGGGTCTGTGCAGATTCCAAGGCATTTCTGGGCACTTTGCCTAAATTTTACTTCAAAGTTTGTAATTTTCCTTTTCCTTGAAGAGTCATTTCACTTGTCTGATCTGACACTTCTCTATTTTACTTGAACGATATTTGGCTCCAGATAAAACAAAGAAAGAGAAAGGGGAGAAAACACAAAAAAGACTAACCCTCTTGAGGTAACTGGGCAGAGTGGGAGGAGCAAGAAGAGAAAGGAATTGCCGCAGGCAGACCATATAGTTTGTCCCAGATGGAGTCATCTGGATAAAATCAGGGGAAAGGGGCAGATGCACAGCCTCAATGGGAAAGGAAAGGAAAGAAATAGTGAGGACGAGGTGACAGGGTCAACAGTTCTAGGTGTGGGCCACTAGGTAATGCCATTTGTTTGGGATTTCAAACCACACTGTCTTGAGCGATAAATAGGCACATGAGGCCCGGGGTAGAAATGAGAGAGAGAAGAGGGCCTGACTCAAGGAAATCCTTAAATTGGACCTGCCTTAATTGGTTATTTATAACTTTATAATACCCATGTGTCATTAAATAATTTGCTGCTATGGATTGTTTTCTATAGATGAACTCAAGAACTGAAAGTATGTGGACTATATTGTATAGCAGGCAAATCATAATTATGCTTGGAATAGGAATGGGCTCATCTTTAAATATTGGAAATCCAAAGAATATTTTCTCTGGTCTTCAAAATTATGCTACTATGTCTTATCCAAATGTATATCTCAGCACCTCACATAGCACCTGGCATATAGTAGGTGCTCAGTAAATGTTTTCAGAATGAATGGTTACATTAATTTAATAATTTGATGGAAGAATTACAATCACTATTACAGTTCACTTAAACACCCTATTATTTGGCTGGAACTATATGGACAGACTGGGAACTACCAAAAATGATTTTCCTAAGAACAGTTCTCCAGGGTAAGCTGTCATGGCTCACAGCTTAGAGACTGGCTTTGATTCAACCTACAGCTGAGTATAAGAAGTAGCCCAGCTCAGGAACTGAACACCTGAAAGCCAGTGAAACAAGAGATTCCCTATCCCCACTTCACTGGCCCAACCCCTCAAAGGCATAATCCCCGAAATTTAGGAGAATAATATAGTCTTTAGAAAGATAAAGAACAGAAAAATGTAGCATCTTATTATTAAAAGCAACATTAAAGATGACCTCATCCACATCCCTCATTTTATGACGAGGAAACAGACTAAGAGGGTAAGTGACTTGTCCAAAGTCAGTCACACTGCTACTTGACAGCAAATCCAGGAGTACAATCCAGGCCTTCTTTTCTACAGCAGCTTTATAATTATAAATTCCAAAGTAACAGGAAAATAAAAGTGGAATAGGATGCAAAATAAATACCTAAACTTACTCAATAAAAAATACCATATCTACAAAGAAACATTGTACCCAAATTTAAAAATAATTTTGCAGTTCTTTTTCAGCCCATTTGACTCCTTACTTAGCCTTCTTATCATGACTAAATGTGTGTAATGACGGGTAAAATTATCAGGATAATTTTTTTTAAATTTCATACACCTGAGTATAAAAAAAAATAGGTAGCAGCTTGGTTATTGGTATTCCCAGCTCTCCCGATAAACAAAAGGTTGTTGTAATTTGCTTCTTGACACTCTCATGGCCCTGTTCTTTCTGCTTTCTCTCCTTCTGTGTTCCTAGGAGTCTTCAAAGGGCACATGGCTCATTCCTTTTGAAAAATAAGTGTCGGGTTATAAAGTGTGAGCAGAGTTATTGTTTTTCTTTTTTCTTTTTTTTTGTTTTTAAATGTTTGTAAATTTTGTGGCACCGTGTTAATATTTGTATGTATTATTTAAAATAGCATGAGAATTCATACAAGGGACACAGCAATAAGAATGAACAAATAACATCACACAATAACATGGATGAATTTTACCAATATAAAACTAAACTGAAGAAGCCAGACACAACAAAGGACAGACTATATGATTCTATTCACTTAAAGTTCAAAAATCAGCACATGAAACTACCATGTTAGAAATCAGGATAGCAGTTTCCCTTGGGGTAGGGCTTGGGATATTGATCCAAAGGAGGCATAAAAGGAAATTCCAGGGATCTGGTCATGTTCTATTTCTTGACCTGGATCCCAGTTACATGGTATATTCATTTTATGAGTGTATACCTATGATTTGTGAACTTTTTGGCATGTATTTTATGTCTTAATAAGAAGTTTCTTTGAAAATTAAAATTAACTCAACAAACTCACATTTTAAAACAACTTCATTTGTTACAAAATACATATTTTGTAAACATGATGCCTTAAAAAAACTTTTAAAAATGTGACACCATACAAATGTAAACATATTTCAGACAGGATGTTCAGCCATTACTGAATAATGGCTAAGATTCAGAATAATATCTACCAGATTTACGTGCTTAAAATCCCTAGTCTTAACGCCTAAAAAAACACATCTAAACAATGGTCAGCTGCTTCAAGCAAAATGATATTTGGATGATTTTAAAAACCTTAATGAGATCAGGTAATTGCTTGCTAAAAATTTTACCTTCAATTAAATAATCAACAGCACCATACATCATCATAACTATCACACTCCCTTCCACCTATGTTCCATTGAGATAATATATGGGAGGCAGGTGACTAAGAAACCACTTCCTCTGGATGACTGAACCATCACTCAGGGGCTATTTTTTAAACATTTATTCAATTAGTCTGGTATAATTTACAATTAATGGAAAGTCTATAGTAATGCAGATGCCACAGGCAGCTAAGGAAAGCTAAAACCTTGAACATGTCCTCTCTCCAAATGTTGCCCAAGCCTTGCAAAGACCCTCTCTCTCCTGCACTTGCAGCTCCCACTATGCTCACTCCTCTTTGTTCTTGGAGCTATCCAGGGAAGCTGTGTTTCTAGTGGTCTTGGAATAGGAAATATTAGGGAGGGGACAGGGCTTGGGGAGGGAGGGAATGGTGTCTCCTCTTCTCTGGGGAGCACACACCACTCTCACTTTCATTCAGTAGTACAGTATTTCTTAAAAGCTTACTTTGTGCCAATCATGCTGCTAGATTCTAGGGACCTTATAGCAAGCCATCATGCAGCTATGTTCAGAGGCATTTGTAAAGCATGCATTAATGGGTCAGAAAAGTAATAAAAATATTGATACTTCACAGTTTATATAATGGGGAGACCAAATAACATGGATGAGGGGCAGACATTTTTAAAACACTTTGAAAGACATAAAACTTATTTTATAATGCTCATTTCCCCAAGAAAACAGAGAGGAAATGGTGGCCCCCAGTCAGTTCATTAGTTTCATAGTATAATAGAATAACGTACTACATAGACAGAAATCGCATATTCCCCAAATTGTATTGTAATCCCTTCCCAGATTTAATGCTATATTTTAATAGCCTTATATAAGAATTAAAGTAGGGAAGCAGGTGTGGCTCAATCGATAGAGCTCCCGTTTACCATATGGAAGGCCCCTGCAGCAGGACCTCACAGCAAGGGGGAGATAAGCAGACATGGAAGAAACACACAGCGAATGGACACAGCAAAGCACAAGCAGCAACGGGGGGATAAATAAATGAATAAATAAATCTTTAAAAAAAAAAAAAAGAATTAAAGTAAAATATTAAATAAAATGAACAACAACAACAAAAAACTCAACTCTCCTCTTACAGCTAGAATTATAACTGGCTTGATATCTCCCCAACAGTGCAACAGATTAAATGAGGAAGTTCACATTACAACATTGACTGATATAATAATCAAGGTCTTGGGCTTAACTTCTGTGACTCAGTTTTCTTACCTGGAAAATGGGGAAAATAACAGCATTTACTTCACAGGGTTCTGTGAGGATTAAATGATATAAAGTATGTGAAAGGGGAAGCGGATGTGACTCAAGCAATTGAGCTCCCACCTACCACATGGGAGGTCCATGGTTCGGTTCCCAGTGCTTCCTAAAGAAGATAGCAAGCTGGGGTGACAAGCAGACATGGCAAGCTGACACAACAAGATGACACAAGAGACACAAGAGGAAGAACATAATGAGAGAGACAACAAAGCAGGGAGCAGAGGTTCCCAGTGCCTCCTAAAGAAGATAAGCAAGACAGAGAGCTGAAGCAAAGGGCAGGCATGGCAAGCTGATGCAGCCACATGATACAACAAGAGACACAAGAAGAAAAAACATAATGAGACACACAACAAAGCAGAGAATGGAGGTGTTTCAAGTGATTAGGTGTCTCTCTCCCACATTGGAGGTCCCGGGTTTAGTTCCTGGTGCCTCCTAAAGAAACAGGGAAAACAACAGACATAGCAAGCGCAAACAATGAGGGGGTGGGGAGAAATAAATAAATAAATAATAGATCTTAAAGTATATGAAGGGTCTACATAATGTTTAATACATAGTAAGTGCTCAGTTCATTCTTCAACACATATTTATTTATTGAGCACCTATTATGTGTCAGGCTGGAAAGATATAGCAGTGAACCAAACAAGCAAAAATCCCTACCATCATGGTGTTAACATTTCAGTGGGGAGAGACAAATAACAAATAAATTAGTGAAAAACATATAATATCCAATTGTAATAAGTGAAATGGAGAAAAGTAAGTTGGGGGAGGTGGGTATAGGGAAGAGCTGGTTGCAATTTTACAAGGAAAAGCCAAGGCTGAAGGAGATGAGGCAGTAAGCTATGAGGTTTTCTGGGGGGAGAGAGTTCCAGATAGAGGAAATTGTAAATTCAGTAGTCTCTTCAGTTAAGCAGCAGCAAAGAGACCTGTGTGGCTGGAGGAGGAGAATATATATTCACAATCCCTCAACTGAAATTCTGAAATCCAAAAACCTCTGAGGACTCCAGTCATACTTATTCTCTTACCTTTTTCAACTCCAGGCCTGTGCACGTGGTCATCCCTCTCCCTGGAACCTCTTCTCTAGGTTAGGAGCACCTGGTGGGCTCTCCCTGGCATCCTGCATCATAGATTATTACAGCATCTCTCTCTGCCAGTTCCATTATATCCCAATGCTCCTAAGTGCCAGGCCCCTAGAAGACACCCAAGAAATACAGGCAAGTATTATTCCTCTCCTATTATTATCATTATTTTTGCTTATCCTGGTTAGAATTAATTGATTAATTTAAAAACTAAACTCAAGAGTTGTCCTGGGGGTTGGGGTCAGTGTGTTAGGATTCCAGCAACATCTCCTCCAAATTTAGGATTTCCACCTCAGCTGAAAGATGAAAATTTATATCAATTTGAAGAAAATCTGGGCTCTAATACTGACATCTAAAGAGTTCAGATTAAAAAGGACCATAAGAGAATATTATGAACAATTGTATGCCAACTATATAATCTAGAAGAAATGGGAAAATTCCTAGATACACATCAATTACCCAAATTGACTCAAGAAGAAATAGAAACATCAGTAAACCTATAACAAGTACAGAGATTGAATCAATAATCAAAAACTTTCCACCAAAGAAAAGTCAAGGACAAGATGGCTTCACTGGTTAATTCTACCAACATTTAAAGAATTAATACTTATCCTTCTCGAACTCTTACAAAGAATTCAAGAGAAGGGAACACTTCTTAATTCATTTTATGAGTCCCAGCATTACTCTGATACCAAATTTCTCTTATGAATATAGATGCAAAAAATCCTTAACAAAATACTAGCAAACTGAACCCAATGGCATATTAAAAAGATTATATAGGGAAGCAGATGTGGCTCAAGCAATTGAGCTACCACCTACCACATGGGAGGTCCCAGTTCAGTTCGTGGGTGCCTCCTGGAGAAGAGGAGCAAGACAGCAAGCTGGTGCAATGAGCAGGCACAGCAAGCTGATGCAACAAGATGGCGCAACAAGGAGACACAAAGAGGAAACACAATGAGAGACACAACAAAGCAGGGAGCTGAGGTGGCTCAAGTAATTGAGTGCCTCTCTCCCACATGAGAGGTCCCAGGTTCAGTTCCTGGTGTTTCCTAAAGAGAAGACAAGCACACAGCAAATGAACACAGAAAGCAGACAGTGAGCTCAAACAATGGGGGGGGGGGTGGAGTAAATAAATAAAGTAAATCTTTAAAAAAAATTTTTTTTTAAAGATTTTACACCATGACCAAATGGGATTCATCCCAGGATCACAAGGGTGTTTCAACATATGAAAATCAATCAATGTAATACACTACATAAATAGAATGAAGGAAACAAAAACACATAATCATCTCAATAGATGCTGAAAAGGCATTTGACAAAATCCAGCACACTTTCGTGATTTAAAAAAAAAAAAAAAAAAAAACACTCAGATAAGTAGGAATAAAAGGGAACTTTCTGAATATCACAAAGGCCATTTATGAAAACCAGCCAGCTAACATCATACTCAATGGTGAAAGACTTAAAGCTTTCTTCCTAAGATCAGGAATGAGAGAAGGACACCCATTTTCACTACTGCTATTCAATATTTTACTAGACGCTCTTGCCAGAGCAACTAGGCAAGAAAAAGAAATAAGAGGTATCCAAATTGGAAAGGAAGAAGTAAAATGATCTCTATTTGCAAATGACATGATCTTTTATAGACAAAATCCAAAGGAATCCACAAGAAAACTATAAGAGCTAATAAATGAATTCAGCAAAGTGGCAGGGTACAATAACAACATGCAAAATACAGTTGTGGGAGTGGCTGTAGCTCAAGCAATTGGGCATCCACCTCCCACATGGGAGGTGCGAGGTTTAGTTCCCAGTGCCTCCTAAAGAAGACAAGCACACGCTGCAATGAGCAGATGCTGGAACAAGCAGACGCTACAACTAGCAGATGCTGCAACCAGCAGATGCCACAACCAGCAGACGCCACAACCAGCAGACACCAAAACTGCCGCGATGAGCAGACACCACAACCAACAGATGCTGTATCCAGCAGGGAGCAGAAGTGGCTCAAGCAGTTGGGCACTCACCTCCTACATGGGAGGTCCCAGATTCAGTTCCTGGTGCCTACTAAAGAAGACAAGCAGACAACAAGCAGACAGATGAGGGAGCCATCTCAGGGAGGTGGGTGGAGGGTGGAGGAGGGAATAAATATTAATTAATTAATTATTTTTAAAAAATACAATTGTGTTACTGTACACTAGCAAAGAACAATCTAAAGAGAAAATAAAGAAAACAATTCCATTTACCATAATATCTAAAAAAATAAAATATATCTAGGAAATCTGTAAACCCACAACTTCTCTAATAAAAAAAAACAGAGTAAGATCCAAATATATATATGAATAAATTTAATAATACCAAATAGTTGTATACTGAAAATTACAAAACATTGCTGAAAGAAATTAAAGAAGACCTAAATAAATGGCAAGACACCCCATGTTTATGGATTGGAAGAGTTAACATTGTTAATATGTCAATATTACCCTCCCCCAAAATAAAGCAATATACAAATTCAATGCAATCCCTATTAAACTAGCAACCTATTTTGGAGAAATGGAAAAATCAATATTCAAATTTATATGAACTTGCAAGGGGGCTCGCAATAGCCAAAACAATCTTGAAAAAGAAGGACACTACAACCAGCAGAGGACTCACACTTCCTAATTTCATTGTATTACAAAGTGACAGTAATCAAAACAGTGTGGTTCTGGCAAGAAGATGGAAAATAGATCAGTGGAACAAAATTAAAAGTCCATAAATAAACTCACACATTTACAGCCAACTGATTTTTTTAAGAGACCAGAAAAATCATGCAGAAAGTACAGAGATATCATGTATACCCCTCTCTCACACACAGTTTTCCCTATTACCAACATTTTGCATTAGTGTGGTACTTTTGTTATAATTGATGATACAATATTATTATTATAAATATGTTATTAACTTTAGTCCACTACATTAGGGTTCATTCTTTGTATTGTACAGTTCTATGGTGTTTGTTTTTTAATAGTCACTTGATTTTTGCCAAGGGTGCTAAATACATGCAGTGGGAAATGAATAATCTCTTCAACAAATGGTGTTGGCAAAACTAGATATCCACATGCAGAAGAATGAAGTTAAACACCTAACTCCCACAATATACAAAAATCAACTCAAAACGGATCAAACAAAAGAGCTAAAATTATAAAATTCTTAGAAGATAACACAGGGGCAAATCTTCATGACCTGGGATTTGGCAGTGGGTTCTTAGATATGACATCGAAAGCATGAGCAACAAAAGAAACAATAGATAAACTTGACTTCAACAAAATTAAAAACTTTTGTGCATTGGAGGAAATCATCAAGAAAGTGAAAAGACAACCTACAGAATGGGAGAAAACAGTTTCAACCCATATATTGGATAAGGTTAACTTCCAGAATATATAAAGACCTTTAACAATGCCACAACAAAAAGACAAACAACCCAATTATTTCCCCAAAGAAGATAAACAAATGGCCAGTAAACACATGAAAGGATGCTCAACATTATTAGCCATTAGGGAAATGCAAATTAAAGCCACAACAAGCTACTACTTCACACTTATATGAATGACTATTATTTTTTAAAATTTTACTGAGGTATATCATTCATACATGAACATACATAAACAATAAGTATATAGTAAAAGTTGTGAACTTACAAAACAAACGTGCATATCATTGTACAGGCCTCCCATACATCACCCCACCACCAACTGTATTAGTCAGCCAAAAGGGCACTGATGCAAAGTACCAGAACTCTGCCGGCTTTTATAAGGGGTATTTTATTTGGGGTAGAAGCTTACAGTTACAAGGCCCTAAAGAATCCAATTCAAGGTACCATAAAAGGTACTTTCTCACCCAAAGTCTGTTACCACATGTTGATGCAAGATGGCAGGTGATGTCTACGAGGGTTCAGCCTTCCTTCTTCCTCTTAAGCCTCCGTGATCCCAGCTTCTTCCAGTCTCAACTGTGGGCTAGAATAAGGTTTCTCTCTCTCCCCAGGGCTTGTTTCTTTCCAGGCTCAGCTGCTTTGTTCTCTTCACAAGGTCAGCTGTAGACTTTTGCTCATCTCTCTTCCCGGAGCCTCTGCCGTTTCTAATGAGCTGTCTCTCTTCCTCTGTGTTCTTCTTCTCTCTGTATGTGCTTCTCTGTGTGTCTACTTCAGTGTGAGAGTCTGTTTTATCAGCCTACCAAGGGGGCAGGCACTCAACGCTGAGTTGCACTCTAAAGACGTGGTTGAATCAAAGCCTAATCTTAACATAATTTAATCAGACATCTCAGCTGAATCTAACACAATCAAAGGGTTATCATGACCAGAGGAAAAGACCAGTTTACAAGCATAATCTATATTTCTTCTTGGAATTCATAAATAATATCAAAGTGCCACACACCCCTATTATTGTCCCTTAAAATTAATGTAATATTTTCTTTGCCATTGTTGCAAAAATATTACAATGTTACTGCTAACTATCATTCATAAGTTATATTAGTTGTAATTTTCCTGTGTAGCACCATATTCTTAACACTTGGTAAAAGAAGAACATTCTTATATTTACACTATTAACCACAATCCTCATCCATCACCGAAATTACTATGCTCTACAGTCCCTAGCTTATTCTCTAGCTTACTTTTAATTGACATTTACATCCACAGATTACTCCTTCCAGCCACAATCACATTTATAAATCAGCAGTATTAGTTATACTCACTATAATGTGTTACCATCAACTCTATAAAAGAATGGCTATTGTTGAAAAGATGTGATAGCAACGTAAGTTGGAACTACAGTAAATTATTGGTGGGAATGTAAAATGGTATAGCCACTGTGGAAAGCAATATGGCAGATCCTCAAAAAGTTAAGTATAGAATTACCATTTGGCACAGCAATACCGCTACCCAAAGAGTGAAAATAGGGTCACAAACAGGTAGTTGTATGCCAATGTTTATAGCAGCATTATTCACAACAGCCAAAAGTGGAAACAACCCAAGTGTCCATCAACAGATGAATGAATAAACAGAATGTGGTACAGAGACACAATGGAAAACTATTTGGTCATAAGAAAAAAAGAAGTTATGAGACGTGCTGCAATATGGAAGAACCTTGAAAACATTATGCCCAGTGAAATAAGACAAATAAGGGCAAAAATTGTGATATCATTTATAAGAAATGACCAGAAATAGCAAATTCGCAGAGATAGAAAGCAGATAAACAGTTACCTGGGAAAGGAGTATGGAGGCCTAGGGTATGGGGGGAAGAAGTTACCGGGCAGAGGACAACGGGAGTGTTTGTAAAAATAAATAAATGAATAAAGAGGTCAGATTAGCCATTTTCTATTCTTAATGATGAAATAAATTTAATGAGGAAGAGAACTGTTATTGGGAAGGCAGAAGAGGAGAAAGAGAGTGAATAAAAGGATAAACTCTATTTTAAAAGAAAAAATATAAACACGTTTAACAGAGACAAACTTGATAGGCAACTTCCTGCAAATATCTATGAATGGGCGGGAGGGGGTGCGGACCCTTTACCGTTAACCCTTGTACCTCATCTGTGTAGTCTTCCAGAGGGTAATGAGATTTTTGAACGATACCAAGCATCCCTCCCAAATAAAAAAATATTCTAATGGTTAGAAAACATGCTTTAAAAAAAAAAAAAAGCAACCAAGTGGGAAGCCGTTTTATTGGTTTTCATCTGGAAAATCGCCTGAAATTGGCCGTAAATTTTTTGTTTTGTTTTGTTTTGTTTTAAGTAGCTACACAGGAAAGTGCTCGGTCGCCTCGAAAATCTCGCAGCGACAGCCGGATGCTCCAAAGTCAAAATCCTCCGCAGACAGGAAATGCCTTTGCCAGCGCCAAGGTCTCCTCCCCGCAGCCCTCTCTATTGTCTGGAGAGATTTGTGTACATCGGATTAAAAAGGTTTCCCGCCCGCAGCTGCAAATCAGAGAGCTGTCTCAAAGAAAGGGAATCATTGGGGCTTTCTAGCTTTTCTGACTAACGTTTAGCGCCCACTGTCTGCCAGGCCCTTGACGCCTCCTGTCAGTTAAGCCTCTCACCACTCTAGGAACTGAGGGACAGGCAAGAGAAGTCAAATTTCTCAAGGACTTGGGTTTCCTTGCTGAAACCCAATCAACAAGAAAGGTGTATGGGACTCTGGCAGCCTGTCTTCCAGCCCTGCTCTCATCTGCAACCACATATTTCCTTTGAGATAGGGCTCCCTACAGCCACATCTGGAGAAGTAGCTGCTGTTCTGTAGACGCTGGACCTGATATTTTGGTAGGTGTGAGGAATCTCCAAAGTGCTTCTCATTTGGATTTAACAACGATATCAAAAAATACACATCAAGGGACAAATTAGATTAGACAAGTACAGAGTCCAGCTGGGATTTCATAAAACCCAAATGGGATGAAAAGTAAATGTCAGTAAAACATCCGATTATTTTTAACCACAAGATGCCAAACTCCTAACCATGCAGAAGCATCTTGAGGGACTGGTTTTCCATTTTCTGTCCCATGTTGTCAGTGGCCACATAAATATCATCTCAAATCACAGATTTAAAGGATCATTGAGATTCAATTTTAAAGAAAATAAAAAGTTCATGTGACCTTGAGTTTGTGTGATCTTCTACAAGGTAATATAACTGGAATGGGAATTTTGGTAAGTTCCTTCTGTCCCCAGCAAGATGCATTTCCCTCCAAGTCCAAAACATTTTCTTGAATCTCTGCCCCGTCCCCATTAACTAAAATGAATATTTAAGTAATGAAACCACAAAAAAAAAAAAAAAAAAGGTTGTCAGAAATGTTGAAAGAGAATAGGTACTTTCACTATCAGAGATGGTTTCCTCTTTTCCCACAAGATGTCTTATCAGCTTTCACCCTGAGAAAACCATAAAAAGTAAAAGAAACTTATGCAATAGTTCTCTAAATAAAATACTACACAGCAGACTAGTCATCCCTAAAAGTGATGTTGTTTAAAGAGTCAAAGTACATCATCCAACAAAATCAATATCCTATTAAGTTAGAAAGGGTTCTGAATATCAAAGACCAACGAACTGAATAACTTAAAGTATAAGTACACGACCCAGGGGATTAATCACACACTGACATGGTGAAATTAGGGCAATTCTTCAAATCATTAACGTTTTGCTTACAAAAATGTGCTTTTCTGTTTGTCTTTCTGCTAAATGATAACCGTTTTCAAGTTGAATCTCCTGATAAAAAGAGTTAAAAACAAGACAGGAGTTGTGCTGTAAAGGTCATACATGCTGCTTCAACATGAAATAGCCAAAAGACAAACAAATGAAAAATGCCTGGATTGTAGGAAGAATTTGTAAATATTCATTGGCAATCTGCAATGGGACACTTCAGAAAACAGTTAATGCCAACCTGTGTCCTGAGAATACTCTATTTCCTCTAGTTAACATGCTCTGGATTTTTAGGGACAGCTTTAGATACGGAAGATGTGCAACTTGAAAAGAGTTAGAAACAGCTTTAAATTGGAAAACATCCTGGCTTCAGGGAATTGTCCAACTTAAAACAAGATTTCACCCTACAACTTTCCTAGTGTCAATCAATACATTAGCCTGTATTTCTCTGCTTGATCGTCATGATACAGTTATTTTCCAGAATAAACATTAACCAGAGGTTATCTCCAGGAGCGAAACACATACACTGATTTCAGGATTGCTTTAATTCAACATTAGGTCCACAAGCCTCCCATTCTCCAAAAATCTGATACAGACAGTCCCACTTTCAAAAGAGACTGATTAGGACCTTTGAAACCTTGATGTAACTTGTCAGGCAGGGTCAGGGAGCTTGGAGTCTGCAGCTAATGGGAAAGGAAACTCTCCCACTGGATGGCTACCTTGGACTCCAAATTGAGGAGATACAGGAGTAGTGGGGAACGATAAAGGGAGATAACTTGAACTGAGTTTGAGATATGGGGACTAGAGGAAATCTTATAGACCAATTAGACCATCCTCATTCTAAAAATGAGAAAATTGAGGCCAAGAACTAAAACTCCAACCCAGATATCTTCAAACTCCCAGGCCTATGCACACCTCTCTGCCTGAGGACCCAGTATGAATTTTTCTCAGAAATCTAAATCCAGGGACTGTCTTGGAATCTAAGGAAGCAGGATGTGAACAAGTCCCTAAGAGCAATAACTTTTTCGCTCTATCTTCCCTCTCTACCAGCACCTGGGTGCCCAAGTCTGGGAAGCTACAGTCTTCATCACCCAGGCCAGAGTCAGGGTCATTCCTTTACAGGCCTCAGCCCAGGAGGTGCCAACTCCACTAGAGGATTCTAAGGAAGTCAAGGCTAGAGGAAGAAGTTTCTGGGCCTCTCCCCCTTGCAGGTCTCTCTCACCACCTTCCTGGAATGTAGGGGGCCTGAAGGTTCAGCGAAGCAAGCGGCTCCACAGCAGGATAGCGATACCTGGGACAGTCAGAAACCGCAGCTACCTCTTCCCAGCATTCCCTTCAGCCCCCACACCCACTCTTACCTCAGCACTCGCTGCCTCCCCCATCTCACAGCAGCCCTCCTTCAGACCCTGCGCCCTCCACTCAGCCATCAATCCTGCCCACCTCCCTGGCTAACTTGCTTCCCTCCGCTCTCCCTCCTTCCTCCTCTCAGTCCCCACCCCCACCCACTCCCACACCTGCCGAAGTTACCCAGAGGGAAGCGGGTGAGGTGGGAGTGAGGCGGTGGGGATGCTGGCTCCACTGGCTCCATCCACACAAGGAGGGCTTTAGAACAATGATTCTCAAAGTGTGGTCCCCGGATCAGCAGCTTCGGCATCACCTGGGCACCTGGTAGAAATGCAAATTCCCGCCACCCCCCACCTCCCAAACCTGCTGAGTCTCTGGAGGAGGAGCCCAGCAATCTGGGTTTCCACAAGCCCGGCTGGTGATGTTGAAGCTCGCTGAAGTGTGAGAACCGCTGCCGAAAAGCAAACTACCTCCCTGCGCCGCCAGCCTGGGGCTCCCCATCCCCCAAAGCGGAGGGGGCGGGTTGCAGTGCACCCCCCTCCAGAGCCTCGGCCGCCGAGGGGATGATGTCGTGTTGACTCACGCTGGTCAAGGACGGCGGCCCCGCGAGCCGAGGCGAATTCATGGGGCCCGGGCTCTTCTCGCTGCCACGCGCGTCCCGGGCCCGGGAACTTGCCCTGCTCGGGGTCCGCGGGCGGGAGCCTTCCCCGACGTGCACACACCCAGGCCCCGGCCAGCCGCTCCGGGAAGAGCCAAAGCCCCCGACCAGGTGCTCTCCCGCCGGCCGAGGCCCGGACCCGCGCTCCCCGGACGCTACGCACGAAGCGCCGCCGGAGGCTCCCGCTCTTCTCGACTCCCCATCCCAGCGCCCAGCACCGAGCCAGGCTCCCAGAGGCGCTTTAAAGTTTTCTTGGGGTTTTTTGGATTTTTTTTTTTTAATTAAAGAATGAGGTATCCGACGGGGTCAATCGTCCCACCGACGGATTTATTTTATAGACAAGTTATTCATTAAAAAACAAACAAACATCATTTGGGCCAATTTTTTTTACAGTGAACAATTATATATACATTATAAACAATGTTTGTATGAAACAATTATCTACAACCTACTTACATTTAATTAACTTGCTACTTGTAGTTCACCTGTGATTAATTTCAGTCACTGAGAGTTCCTCTGCTTGAATTGGACGGAACTATCCCCTTATCCCCTTGTCAAACAGGTAGTAAGTGATAGTGCAAAACAAGCATTTAAGATTCTTATCAACTATACCTCTCAGACAAAAAAAAAATACACACATCTCTGAGACAAGGGCTCTGAAATGATTTTGGATTTAAGGCAACAGTGTAAGAATTTAATATAAAGGTAATAATTGTTTCCTTTTAAAATATATCAGGCTGCCTGTAATGGGGGCTCTCTTTCCAAGGTATACCTCTGGATTTAAGGTGCCCCTTTGCTTTTCTATTAAGTGTGATATAGATCCAAATTATAGGAAAGTTATTTAAGAGGATCCTATTAAAATCTTTAACATTATAACTTAAAATTTTAACAAAAAAGGTCAAAATTACTTTTTATAAATAGAAATAAGTTTACTTTGGAAAAACAAGGGTGGGTTTAATCAGTGAAAAGTCACTTTATCCTAACAACCTACAACCAGCACATAAACCATTTCTTAAGTAAAAGTTAAGATTTCAAGGTGAGTTTGTTAATTAGCCAGTGCACCAAATATTTTAAGTTTCCAGAATACCAGAAAATCAAGTCCCTTTCTCATAGTTTTTTTTTTTCAGTTCTTCCATGAAGATTTTCTGTAGCAAAATGTTATTACTAAATCCAGTTTTCTGAACATGCCAGCATCAGTGGTCATCATCCAGCATTAAAATAGCCTTTATCGCCTTCAATGTCCACTTCCTGATCAGAATCCTCTGAAATCTCTGATTCAAGGTCTTCCTGGGAGACAGGGGAAGGCGAACGTTGAGAGCTATCCAAAGAAGCACCTTTATTTTGTTCACTGGGCAAGTCTTGCCTCTGGTCACAGGGATTGTCCAAACTTTCCAGCTCTTCTTTTTTATTGCTTTGAGGGTTCTCCTGAAGGAAGAGAACAAAAATGGAGATTGGTAGGATCATGAAATATGGAGAGGTGAGAGACATGAATCAAAATGTTTTCTCCTCTTGCACCATTTTAGGTTGCATACTTTTTTATTTTTAGTTTATCAAGTGCTTTCAGCTATAATCCTTTTATTCATAAATACATGTGCTTCTTTCTTTGGAAGAAGAAAAAAATTGCTGTTACATTGGAGAAAGCCAGTCACGAATATAACTGTAAATGTATAATGTCAATAAAACACTTAACTACAGGCCAGATACATGGTCTCAAGATTCTTAAAAGTTTAGGAGGAAAAAAATTACATAACTACAGATACACACGATCTTCATTCTTGTGAATTTACAGAAATTTTTAAGATATGAATACTAAATGGTGAATTGAGGAAAAAGTTTCAAAATCACTAGATTTTCATCCATTTTTGGAGTAAATCTGTAAATATATACACACATAAATATGTGTAGCAAGTTACAAAATCATGAGCAAAGAAAAAATGCAGAACTGGAAGGATGTGGCTTACTGAAAAGGGAGTAGTTAAATCTACAATTTACTTAAAATCTGAAGGACATTTCTGGAAAATATTCCCATGTTACATAGGAACCACTATTTTAAATATCCAGGTATACTGGAGTCAAGCCTTTAACTAAGAACTAAATAAACTAGTGAGTTTTTAATACTGTGTTTGTCTAAGATGGATATGAACAATATATAGAAACATGATATAATGTTAAGTTAGTTTTTAATCAAAAATATAGAACAATATATTTACCATGCTTGCAACTATGTAAAAAATAGATGCACATGGAGAGAACTGGGAGGGAATCCGCAAATATTTAAAATTGTGTTAGGATAAAGTTATGGAGAATTTATTTTCTGTTTCAAAATGTTCTTTGTATTTATGGCACTTGTTTTTAATGAAAAATTAATGATTTATACATCAAAATCCACACTGCTTTCAATTTCTTCCCTTGTATTATTGTTTCAAAAGTATTTTATTTATTAGAAGCCATGTATATACTGGCAAATGAACAATTCAGCAATTGGCAGAAAATTTTCGAGAATATATCCAGATTAGGACATCAGAATGAATCAAAATGACTAGCTTTAAGTCACTAGAGCTTCTATAAAGCCCGATTGAGCCTTTACTTTTTATCACAGATTGCATCACAAGGTCATTGGAAGAAAGACTGTTAGAAAGCTTAAACTACTTTTCAAACAGGTTTGGATATTTTCTTATATGCTTTATACTCATATGGAATTAGATAGAAAATTATTTTTAAACTCTTTGATATTTAATTCTTCTTAAAAAAACAACAACAGTGCAAACAAGGCTTAAAGGTGTTTATTTCCTTATATTTACCCTTGAATTCTGCCTGGTTTTATTATGGCTGTGTAAATAAAAGAAACAATTTTCTCCCAAAGATAACTGCTTAAGTCATTTACTGTCAATTACTTTATCTTTCCTGCGTTAATTAGATAAACAACATATGGGGTTTATAAAACAATTAGCTGGGAGTTTTACTAGCCACTGTGTGAAAACCCAAGCTTAATTGATATAGGAACTGCATTAGGTGCTTTTAGCATTACTGCCACCTGAGCGAGCCATCCTGAATTTCAGCAGGAATATTTGCCTTTTTAATCAAGGTGAAGAGGTTAAATAGTCTCTCAGATGACTTTTGCATACAACCCATAACAGGCCTCACATTGAGATAACATGATAAAAAATATTTATTTCCATAGAAACAAAACCACGCTGTGGATACCTGTTTTAGTCTTCTCCATTTAGCACGTCGATTCTGAAACCAGGTTTTGACCTACAGGAAAGAAAAAAAGAAAACTTGCCACTAGCCCAGAAATCTGAGGCATCTGGGGCAGAAGGGCAAGAAGATCAGAGGCGGCTGGACAAAGCGTGGAGCGTCGGGCAGCGCCAGAACACTCCGTGGTGGCTGGGCGTATCTCGCCAGGCCCTGCGACCCCTACCCCAGGAGCCTCCCTCTGGAGGAGGCTCTGGGCCCACAGGGCGCTCACCTGCCTTTCGCTGAGCTGTAGCATCTTAGCCAGACGCTTCCTCTCAGGCGGAGAGAGGTATTTCTGGGTCTCGAATTTCTTCTCCAGCTCGATGGTCTGGTCGTTGGAAAATCTCACCTGGCCACCTTTTCTTTTATGCAGCGGCCTTTGCAAGAAGGGGCTCCAGAGCAGGGGTTTGCCTGCGGGCAGAAAGAGCAGGGTTAGTGATGGCCCTGGAGCCACCCGGTAGACACCGGGGCCTGGGATAGGGGAATGGGATGAGGGGGTGGCAGAAAGGGGGAGAAGCAGGAGGACATCCAACCAGACATGTTTATGTTCAAATACACCCACAGCACACACATGAACCCAATTCACCCCCACCAATACACATGCATATCTCCACACAAACACACAAAGTGACACACCTAGACTGCAGATGCCCATAACCTACCCCAAATCACAGACTAACACTGCATATGCACATAGTCCATCCAGGAGAATCACACACTCACATAAAACCATCACTCCTAAACCAGATACACACAAATCTCTAATAGAACACGTACTACAGGTTGACACTCTCCCACCAGTCACTCATAAATTTATAAACAAGTTTTTGAATCCTCAGGTCCTCTCCCCTGGTGAACAGCACTTTCGAAATTCCCGGGTGTGTGCGCTTTTGGGGAGGAGTGGGGCTGTTACACTACCCTAGGCATTCCTGGCCAGGGGCCGGTGGCCTGAACCTGGCCAGGGACCACGCAGCTTGGCTGCGCCGAAAGCTCTCAAGCCAGGCCCCGCGTTAGGCCATGCGTGGAGCCTCCAATCCTGGCCCCAGCGCGCCACGGCCTCCTCTGATTTTACACCCAGCCCGCGGCGACGGCCAGTTAAAGCCACCCCGTGGGCTATGGCAACATTTCCGTCAATGTGTTTCCTGTTGGTCTATCTCGAAAAGCCCTTTGCTTCCTCCTGCGCAGTCCCAGCAGTAACCCAAGGAAACCCAGAGCGCGCTCTGTGCAATCGTTCCTCCCCCAGGCCCGGTCCAGCCGAGGGTCCCGCTCCGGAGCAGCGGCACCAAACCTTCGAGGCTGGAATCAAAATTACAATATAATAATTTTAACAACAACAACAACAAAAAAAAACCTAAAATATAATCCCCTCCAAATTTCTCTAAATTTAAGAGGGAAGGTGGAGGACAGTGCCATAATAATAATGATCTTATTAAATTAATGTGAATTGTCTCCAGGGTCCCTACTGAAGCTGCCGATAACTGAGAGTTGATTTTAAACCCTGGTGGCCCAAGGCGAGGTGCCCGTTTCCTTATCCGCCCCAGAGCTTCAGACCCCCCAAAACCAGCCCGGAGCGCGCATTATGGCCGCCACATTTCTTAGGGGGCTGAGGGGACAAGCCCCGCAAATTCTCTATGTCCAACGTGCCCGCGCTGCCCTTCCTATCTTGCGCCCGGGGTTTGCAGCTTCCTACTCCAAAGTCTGTCCGTCAGTTCGTCGGTCTGTGCGTCTGCGGACCTGCCGCTAACCACTTTGAAAGCTGGCATTGTTTTTTCGAGATTTTGCTTGCGTCAGGCTTCAGACTGGTGCAAAACAGCCTCGGGGGGGGGGGGTAAAAAAAAGGAAGCAACTGGTTATTTTAGCTGCCATAAAGTCACATCCCACACGGAGGAAATGAACAATATCAGAAAAACGGATCCCGGCTATCAGAAGTCGAGTGTTTCCTGAATTTGTCTGTATTGAGGATGTCGATAAAATAATCAGCAACGTGCACTACTCCGGGGGAAGGGTCTGCTTCATGCAGCCAGGAAAACACTTAACAGCTTCTGAAACCAGATTTACTCCTATCGAGAACTCAAGATTTCCTGTATGAACGTAAAGGGTCAGGCTCTTTCACTGCACAAGCTTATTGAACCAGGTTCAGCCCCGTAACCACCCGGGCCCGGGAGCTATCACTGTCCCGCAGGGGCCCACCCAGGGCGCCTCAGCAACCCCTTCTCGGTCCCTCCCGCTACAGGGCACCCACCCCGGGCGACACGCGCGGCCTGGTACTATCCTCGGCCGCCAGCCCTGGCGGCAGCGCCTGAGGTCTCGCCTGGGCCGGCGCGCCCCGACGCCTGCAAGGTGCAGGAAAACCAATCTGAGTCACCGTGCGGTCAGCCCCAGCCGCGCGCCCCGAGGCCTGCGCCTCCAGTCCCGGCGCGCGCCCGAGAGCCACTTTTTAATCGCTTTTGCTACAACTTTCTATTGCCTACCCCCCTCCACCCCCGCCGCCTCCAGGGCGCTGCCACCTGCCGGGTGGCGCCTTTCTCGCCACTGCCCCAACTGCGCCGCCGTGACCCCGGCCGCCTTACCCAAGGGGTCGTGGCGGAGCAGGGCGTGCGTATAGTCGTTCACCGTCCGCGGGAAGGGGTACAGTGGGCCCCCGAAGCCGCCGGTTCCGTAGGCAGCGGCCAGCGCAGCGGCAGAGTGATGCGAGAAGGCGGGGTGGATCGGCGTGGGCTCGTACACCGGGGTCCGGTAGGAGGACACGAGGCTGGTAAAGGAGGAGTTGGGGGACGGCAGCGTGGGGGTGGGGGTGGGCGCAGCGGGCCCGCGGCCCAGGATGTCCTCGATGTAGAACGGCGTCGGGTGTGCGGGCTGCAACAGCGGCGTGGGCGCGTACAGCGGCACCCCCACGGCGCCCGCAGCCGCCGCCGGCCCGGGGTGAGGGTACTGCATGGCTCCGCTGCGCTTCGGCCCCTCGGAGAGCTGCCCGCCCGCGCCGCAGCGCTACATTTATCCGCGCTCGCGGCTCCCGGCGATAGGCTCCGCCGGCCGCGGGGTGGGGCCGCGCTCGCTGGCCCCTTCCTGCCGCCGGGCCCCGTGGCCAATGGCGCGGGGCCCCGGGAGCCACCTCCCGCCCCCACCCCTGGCCCGCCCCCGCTGGCCAAGCTCCCCGCCTCCCGGGCGCGCCCGCTCGGGGCTCCGAGGACCGTGCGTCCAGGTGCCCAGCTGCTGCCGCCTCTTCTCAGGGCTCCTGGCACCCCTGCACGGGGTCGCACATCCGACGGAGCTGGTGTGAGGAAAGCAGCTGCCTGGAGCGTGGACTCAAATGGCCCTGACCCTCGCCGGGAGGCGCCTCTGCCGAAACTCGGGGGCATTGGTCCAGGCCCCGGCCGACGGTGGCGACAGCGGGTCCCCGGCGGGCCCCAGGCGAGGGGCAGCCGGACTTGCCTTAGCCGGGCATCGAGGCCGTTAGCAGGACTTGGCCTTCGCAGGCCTGAAACCAACCTCCCCGGACGGCGCGCGCCCTGGAGTTAACCCGGCGCCTCCAGAGCTGTTGCCGGGAATGGGTGACCAGGGTTTCTAGGGTTGCTCCAAAGAGAGGGAGCTCGGCCGTTAGTCCCGGCGGGCTAAGGATGACTAGACTTGAGGTGCTCCGGGATCTTGGCCGCTCCAGCCTGTTTCACTCGGGATCACCGGACTCAGCGGTTTCTCTAGGGACGCTGGCAGTAGCTTTTCGGGGCAGAAATCAGAGGAGGCCTGGGTACTCCAAGGCCCGCAGAGACTGTGCAGTCTCCGACTGGATAGGGGCTGCTCCTTGTCCCCTCTCCCAGGGCCCTGGGGGTCGCAGCTGTGCGCAGCCCCGATCCCCGTTTTGCACGTGTTTTCTATTGAAGCTGTGAAGCTGGCCAGTGTGGCCTCGACTCTGTGAGGCTCCACTCGCCTCCCGGGCAGGGGGCATTTTCTTGATTGACGCCCTCCTGCGGTGGTCACACCTTGCGGTGAACCATTTCTACTAAGGTCCCCCCACTCCCAACCTCCATTAATCGTAAATATGAAAGACTTCCCAGATTTTCCTATTAAGGAGGTTTTTATTTATGTCTTGGAATTATTTCTCTGGCTGTAGAGGGACTGCAGTAGGAAGAGGAGTTGCCTGGAGGCTGGACGGCCTGGGTTCCAGTTTCCCTTCGTACATTTTTTGTTGAGCACCTACTGCAGGTGGGCAGTAAACGAAAGAGATATAGTCCCTGTCCTAACGCAGGCAGGTAACCAATTTTGACAGTGACTTATATATGTGCTAGGAAGGAAAACATAATGTTCTGAGAACTTAGAGCAAGTGACATTACTCAATTAGGGGAGTGGGTATTTAAGGGAAAGGTTTCCCCAAGGAAGTGACGTTTGGAAGCTGAGTAGACAGCATTGAGCCCAGGGCTGGAGGGAGGAACACCCTCCCTGAGCTTTAGTTTTCTTATCTGAAACATTTGGGACTTGGCCTAATGCTTCCTAATCTTTCTGGGGTAGAGTCCTTCTGAATCTGAAGACAGACAAGAACTACAAGGACAGACAAGCTCAGCAATTGTAAGATGCTATCATTTGGGTAAAAAAGTTGGGATGGGGTAAGAATGTATATGTGCCTTTGCTCTGTGTGTGTAAACATCTGTAAGGACACACACAAAATTGGTAATATTGGTTGTCTATGGACAACTTACACTTCATAGTGTAAGTAAATCCTTGGAGAAGTGGCTGATCTAGATCTGGGGCAGGAAAAGTAGAAGGTGAGCTGGAGATACCTTGTTGCCAGTAACCACAGAAAGAATAAAGGGACCACCTTGAAGGGGCTTCCAGTGGTCAAATTTGGGAGTGATTTAAGATTCAAAAGCACATTATAGGGAGGAGGGGGGTGTGGGGCATATGGGAATCCCTATAATTTTTGTGTAACATTTATGTAACCTAAGTATCTTTTAAAAAATAATTTTTTTAAAAAGCACATTATGGATTATAACACATTGAATATAACAATTCATGGGTCCATAGTGATACTCAAAAAGTGAAAAAGGGAGTAGTGGATGGGAAAGCTGGGAGAATGCCAGCTAGCAAATGTAGAAAAATGATAAAATAAGAAAATGTAATTATTCATTCAGGAAAGAATCATCGTTGGGTACCAAAACCATTGGGTGAAACGTTGTTGAGTATAAGGATATTCACAAAGTCTTACGGTATCACCCCCACAGCTTATTTAATTCCAAAAGGGGAAATGAACCTTTCCAATGCAGAGATCTGGCCAACACCACCTTAACCAAGTGATGAAACTTAGTGTCACCCACCATACTGGGGCAACCTGTTACATGTCTCTTGACAGAAGCAGTAAGAGATGCACATCATAAACTATGTGATAGTCTGCCAAGAATGTTTGCCTTGAATCGAAGAAGGAGAAAACAATTAGATAAATCAAAATGGAGATATTCTTTTAATCAAATGGTCAGAATTCTTTAAAATGTCTATGTAATGAAAAACAGTAAAAAAGTGAGGAGACTGTTAGAAATCAAAGGAGACCAAAGAGATGTGACCAAATGCAATTCATGAACCTTGGTTGGATTTGGAATTTTTTTTAAAAAGCTATAAAAAACATTTTAGGGGAATAATGGAGAAAACAATATGAATTGTATAACAGATGACATTATTAAATTAATGTTATTGTGGTTGGTTTGATATTGGTATTTAGTTAAATGGTCTACATTTATTCATTGAACTATAGTTTCAGCTTCTCTGTAGATTTGAAATTTGCAAATTTATATTGCCAAGAACTGGGCAATATGATTTTATATGTTTAAAAAATGGAAGCACTATTTCTTCATTTTAAAAAGGTAAATTTATTTGAATTGTTTTTTAAGTTTGCATACAATTTCAGGTAAGCATGGACCCTGGAAACATTCAGAGGGGGGCTGTTTGAGAATTATGTGGTCCCTCTGTGGTCTGGGCTGATGTTGTGTGTATTCCACCAGTCAATTCCCATCACATGTTCAGATGAAGATTTCAGGCAAGTGCTAGGAGACTGTGAAAGAAAAGTCTGCTCTTCTATGTTCCAAGGTATTAAGAAAGGACAGTTATAGTTATCTGAAACACAAATGTGCCACTAAAAGGTATGTTTGGGTCTTGAAATCTACAGATAAGCTGAGACATCAGTGAACTAAACAGAAAATTGGAATTATTATTTTCTTACAAAATATTTCCTCCTCATCTTTGGTTTTCTTCTTCTTCCTGCCCCCTTTCATTTAGCAAGTAATTAAGATGATTATTCCACTCCACTTATTGCTTTTACAATAAATCGCTAGCCACCTTCATTCCCCATCTTCAAAAATGCTATGGGATTGGAGCGGGTGTTGCTAAGTGGTTGAGCGCCTGCTTCGCATGTACAAGGTCCTGGGTTCAATTCCTGGTACCTCCCAAAAATTAAAAAAAAAAAAAAAAGTGATACAAAAATGCTATGTAATTATGGCACTAGTTTGTTCTGTGGGTAACTCAGCTACCAGACAAAAAGAGCTAAATCTACAAACTTTCAAAATATAAATATTAATATGCTAGGGAAATCTTGCTCTGATCAAGATGGCAGGGTAAGACCTTCAGGGCTCCATCCTCCCACAGAAGTTTTGAACAACCAGCAAGAACTGGCAGAAACATCTTTCTCAGGGCTCCTGAAAACAGTTAAAGGACTGCAATAACAGGGGCTTTCCATTCAAGAAAAAGACCTCTTAAAAGTGCTAAGATCTGGGAAGCGGGTGTGGCTCAGTGGATAGAGCCCCCGTTTACCATATGGGAGGCCCGGGTTCGCTTCCCAGGGCCTCCTTGTGAGGGCAGGCCGGCTCGCGCGGCGCCGTGGGCTGATGCGGCAAGACCTCACAGCAAGGGGGAGATAAGCAGACACAGAGAAGACACGTAGCGAATGGACACAGCAGCACAAGCAGCAAGGGGGGGATAAATAAATAAAATAAAAATAAATCTTTAAAAAAAAAAAAGTGCTAAGATCCTGTGGCGCCCTGGCTGGCCCCTCTTCCAGCAGTCACTGACTTGGCACTCCCAGTGCAGATGCCAGAATTTAATTCCAGGGGGAGAAGAGTGGCCATCATGCATATGCTGGGAGCATGCATGTCTCATCCAATATTTCTGGTGGTGGCCTGAGACACAGCAAGTGCAAACAATGAGGGAATGGGGAGAAATAAATAAATAAAATAAATCTTTAAAAAAAATGCAGTGGCAAATCAATGGCTTGACCTCACTATATATAAAAATGTAATTTGTGGCAAGAACTACATAAAGGTGGGGGCATGGAGGGGTATAGGAACACAGTCTATATATACTATTGAGGTTGGTATCAAAGCAAATGAGATTGTTATAGATTTAGGATGTTAAATTTAAACCCCACGGTAACTAAAAGAAGACATCAGAGAATATGCAAATTCATAGAGACATAAATTCCAGTCCAGGTTGAGAGAGGCAGGGAGAATGAGGAGTTAATGCCTAATGAGCATAGGATTTCTGTTTGGGGAGATGGGAAAGTTTTAGTGATGGAAAGTGGTGAGGGTACTGCAATAATGTGAATCTGACTAATCCCATTGAATGGTATACTTGGGAGTGGTTGAGATGGTGTATTAGTCAGGGTTCTCTCAGGAAACAATCAACAGGAGATATCTGTCAATAATATAAGATTTTATTGACTATTACAGTCCTCATTTCTGTAACTGGTCGCGTGGTCAAAGTTCATATTTATCACTACCTTCTTCCACTACCCATTCCATATTCCCGTTACCTTCAGCAAGCACTTCAGCTGGCCGTGGTTCTTTGATGGGATGACCCAAACTTTCATTCCTGAAGATTCTGGGCCATTGTTAGTCCTACTTGAATTGGTTTGTTGCAATTTTCCATTGACTTTTTAATCACAGGGCATGGCAGTACTAGGAGACACCCTAGAGGATCTCCTGCATTCCAGGCTAACTCTTCTTTACCCTCATTATGTAGATGCAGTCCTATTTCCCTTGATAGTCAGGATCAATCAGCTCAGCCAGTACAGTAATTCCCTTCTTTGCCTGTTGATTCACAGGTAAGAGGAACCCAAAGTGGCCAGGTGGCAGTCTTAACTTCCAATTCAGTGGAAACATTGTTGTGTTCCCTGGTGGCAGGCAGCACTCCTCCTTTGGCAACTAAAACCTGTAGACTAGCAGAGCTTAAGGTTGCAGGGACAGGAAGCAAAAATTTTCCTAGTGGGTCACTAGGGGTAATAGTGAGTGGTGCCACTCCCATTTCCATCCCTTGATTCCTGGACCCATGAATCCTGGTTATGGGAGAAACAGCACCATAGAGAGGACGCTGATTCAGAGCATACACAGCCTCCTGGAAAACATTGCCCCAGCCCTGCAAGGTATTGCCACCTAGTTGGCTCCGTAATTCAGTCTTCAAAAGGCCATTCCACCATTCTATTAATCCAGCTGCTTCAGGTGATGGGGAACATGGTAATACCAGTGAATTCCATGGGCATGTGCCCATTTCCGCACATCATTTGCTGTGAAAAGGGGAGTAGCAATGCTGTGTGGAATGACATGGCGGTAGATAAGACATTTGGTAAGTCCACGGATGGTAGTTTTGGAAGAAGCATTGCGTGCCGGAAATGCAAACCCATAGCCATAGTATGTGTCTATTCCAGTTAAAACAAATCGCTGCCCTTTCCATGGTGGAAGTGGCCCAATGTAGTCAACCTGCCACCAGGTAGCAGGCTGGTCACCTCGAGGAATGGTGCCATATCGGGGACTGAGTGTGGGTCTCTGCTGCTGGCAGATTGGGCATTCAGCAGTGGCTGTAGCCAAGTCATCCTTGGTGAGGGGAAGTCCATGTTGCTGAGCCCATGCATAACCTCCATCCCTACCTCCATGGCCACTTTGTTCATGAGCCCATTGGGCAATGACAGGAGTGGCTGTGGAAAGAGGCTGAGCATTAGCCACAGAGCGGGTCATCTTATCCACTTCATTATTAAACTCTTCCTCTGCTGAAGTCACCCTCTGGTGAGCATTCACATGGGACACAAATATGTTCATGTTTTTTGCCTGCTCAGAAAGGTCTAGCCACATACCTCTTTCCCAGACCTCCTTGTCACCAATTTTCCAATCATGTTCCTTCCAAGTCCCTGACCATCCAGCCAAACCATTGGCAACAGCCCATGAATCAGTGTACAAACGCATCTCTGGCCATTTCTTCTTCCAAGCAAAATCAACAACTAGGTGCACTGCTCAAAATTCTGCCCACTGGGAGGAATTGCCCTCACTGCTATCCTTCAAGGATGTCCCAGAAAAGGGCTGCAGGGCCACAGCTGTCCACTTTCGGGTGGTACCTGCATATCATGCAGAACCATCTGTAAACCAGGCCCAAGTTTTCTCATCCTCAGTCAATTGATTGTAAGGGACTCCCCAAGAGGCCAAAGCTGTGGGCTGGGAAAGAGAAGGTAACATGGCAGGGGTGGTGACCATGGGCATTTGGGCTACTTCCTCATGTAACTTACTTGTGCCTTCAGGACCCCCTTGAGCCCTATCTCGTATATACAACTTCCACTTTATTATGGAGTGCTGCTGTGCATGCCCAACTTTATGGTTTGGTGGGTCAGACAATACCCAGCCCATGATAGGCAACTCAGGTCTCATGGTAACTTGATGGCCCATGGTTAAGCGTTCAGTCTTTACTAAGGCCCAGTAGGAAGCCAAAAGCTGCTTCTCAAAAGGGGAGTAGTTATCTGCAGAGGATGGCAAGGCTTTGCTCCAGAATCCTAAGGGTCTGCGTTGTGATTCCATAGGGGCCTGCCAAAGGCTCCAGACAGCATCTCTATTCGCCACTGAAACTTCCAGCACTATTGGATCTGCTGGATCATATGGTCCAAGTGGTAGTTCAGCTTGCACAGCAGCCTGGACCTGTCGCAGGGCCTCCTCTTGTTCCGGTCCCCAACCAAAACTAGCAGCTTTTCTAGTCACTCAGTAAATGGACCGGAGTAGCACACCCAAATGAGGAATGTGTTGTCTCCAAAATCCAAAGAGGCCAACTAAGCGTTGTGCCTCTTTTTCGGTCGTAGGAAGGGCCAGGTGCAACAGCTTATCCTTTACTTTAGAAGGGATATCTCATCAGGCCCCACACCACTGGACACCTAGAAATTTCACTGAGGTGGAAGGACCCTGTATTTTTGTTGGATTTATCTCCAATCCTCTCTCACGCAATAGCCTTACCAAAAAATCTAGAGTCTTTGCTACTTCTTGCTCAGTAGGTCCTATCGACATGATATCATCAATATAATGGACCAGTGTGATGTCTCATGAAAGAAAGAGATGATCAAGGTCCCTGCAGACAATATTATGACAGAGGGCTGAAGAGTTGATATGCCCCTGAGGCAGGACAGTGAAGGTATACTGCTGGCCTTGCCAGCCGAAAGCAAACTGTTTCTGGTGGTCCTTACTAATGCAATTGAGAAAAAGCATTTGTCAGATCAACAGCTGCATACCAGGTACCAGGGGAAGTGTTGATTTGCTCAAGCAATGATACCACATCTGGGACAGCAGCTGCAATTGGCGTCACCACCTGGTTAAGTTTATGATAATCTACTGTCATCCACCAAGATCCATGTGTTTTCTGCACAGGCCAAATAGGAGAGTTGAATGGGGATGTGGTGGGAATCTCCATCCCTGCATCCTTCAAATCCTTGATGGTGGCACTAATCTTTGCAATCCCTCCAGGAATCTGGTATTGCCTTTGATTTACTATTTTGCTAGGCAGGGGCAGTTCTAGAGGCTTCCACTTGGCCTTTCGAACCATAATAGCCCTCACTCCACAAGTCAGGGATCCAATGTGGGGATTCTGCCAGTTACTGAGTATGTCTATTCCAATTATGCATTCTGGAACTGGGGAGATAATCACAGAATGGGTCCGGGGACCCACTATGAGATGGACTTGAACTAAAACTCCATCACTCACCTGACCTCCATAGGCCTCTACTCTGACTGGTGGACCACAGTGATGTTTTGGGTCTCCTGGAATTAATGTGACTTCTGAGCCAGTGTCTAATAATCCCCGAAATATCTGATCATTTCCTTTTCCCCAATGCACAGTTACTCTGGCAAAAGGCTGTAGGTCTCCCTGGGGAAAGGTGGGAGGAAGATTAACAGTATAAATTTTTGGCAGTTTAACAGCATCCTTCCCCAAGGGGACCTGGCCTTCTCCTCATTCAAGGAGCTCTGGGTCTGTAAACTGTCTCAAGTTTGGGAATTGATTAAGGGACCATGATTCTCTGCGTCTGTAATTTTAGTTAGGGTTTTGTTCACTCGACCTAAAACACTTCTGCTTATACAGATCCAGAAGAAATTTAGTAGACTGCCCATGTATTTCACTTCTAGGTACCCCATGATCTATTAGCCAACGCCATAACTCCATGTGACTCAGACTATTCTGTGTGCTGTTTTGAATCTGTCTTTCATTGCGGTAGCCACGCCCACCTTGTCTTTGGCGATTAACTGCCTATACTTGACTTTTACTGGACCGAGATCCGATCATCCCCATAATGTTTAAGGATTCTAATTCCATTACAGCCCTCCCTACAGTAATATCTGGACTGCAGAGAAGAGCAACCACAGAGCTCTTCAGAGAAGATGGAGTTAGTCTTACAAATTTATTCCTCACAGTCCTGGTTAAAGGTGTGTCCTCTGGACATTCCTCGGGTGGGTGGACAGGTCTCAAATGGTAAATCCATTCTAGCATTCCAATCTCTCTAAGCCTTTGAATCCCCTCATCTACTGAATACCAGGGCAAATAGGGCATCTCAACATCAGACATGCTAAGCCAGCGTTTGGTCCATGTTTCAGACAGCCACCCAACAAACTGTTAGAACCCTTTCTAACCCCTCGAGCTACAGCGCTGAATCCAGAATTTCTGCCTAGTGGGCCCATATCAATAAATTCAGCCTGATCCAACTTTATATTCCTTCCACCATTATCCCATACCCTTAGTATCCATTCCCACACATATTCCCCTGATTTCTGTCTATATAAGTTGGAAAACTCATGCAGTTCCTTCAGAGTATAGCGTACTTCCTCATGGGTCACACTTTGTATTTCACCTTTGGGGGCTTGTTGTGATTTTAGTCTAGTAATAGGTCTGGAAGACAAGAGGGGTAGTGGGGGTGGGTAAGGAGAAGGATTAGAGATGTCTTGCAGGCTACTGACCTCAGGGCATTCCTTTGCATTTTCTTCTGGTGAGACAGGGTTAATCTCTCAGGCAAGGGTTGGAAGACAGATTCCTCAGGGCAGGGTGGAGGCTGGGCAGTACATGCTGGAGTTTGGCTGGTACCTGCCTCCTGGCTGGGAGGAGGTCCAGACTCTCTGGGGCAGGCCAGAGGCTGGGCAGTGCAGGCTTCAGTTTGGCTGGTACCCACCTCAGAGCTGGAAGGAAGTCCAGATTCCCTGGGGCAGGGTGGAGGCTGGATGATACAAGGTTGACAAGGTGTGGTCTCCACAGGGCAGGCCATCACAGGTTTATCTGGTAAAGTCTCAGCAGAATTTAGGGTTCCAATGTCCCCACCAATATTATCATCATCCCATATGTCTCCATCCCAATCCTGGGGGTTCCACTCCTTTCCAATCAATGCCTTCACTTTAATTGCAGAAACCCTGCGAGGTTGAGATTTTAGTTTCCTCTGTAATTCTGCTACTCATACAATGACAGTCTGGGTTTGATTCTCAGATAACTCAACTCTGTGGCTACAGGAGACAAGATTTTCTTTCAAGGCACACATAGAAACTTTCATATCATTCATGTGGCATTTAAGTTTCAAATTTGAAAACATTAGCTCATCTCTTTCTTTTGTAACTGTATCCAGAGTATCTAGGAGGAGGCAGACAACATCATTATACTTTTTGACTCCACAAAATTCTGTTAAGGTGTTGAAAACACTCTCACCCAGATCTTTGCTTCTTTATAAGCATGGAAGTAGGGGAATCCAGTGATGCTATTTCGCGTGTCTCTATTGCCAGCTCACGTCATGGACTGTTAGCAACCTCTTCATTATTGGAAAGGGAGTCATTAATACCCCTGAGTCCAATTAGAGTAGAGAGCCGATTACAAAACTCCCAGAACCACCTCAGACATCCCATGTTTAAGACTCTGTTCCTCAAGAACCACTTCTGGTACCAAGCTGTATTAGTCAGGGTTCTCTTGGGAAACAGAACCAACAGGAGATATCTGTCAATAATATAAGATTTTATAAGAGTCTCTCACGCGATGTGGGGATGCACAAGTCCGCAGGCAGGCTGCAAGCCAGGGGCTCTGATGAAAGTCCGATAAAAGGTCCTTGATGAGTTTCTGGGAGAAGTTGGCTGTCCAAAGACAAGCTGGGAAATTCTCTCTGAATGTTAAAATCACTTCCCCTTTTAAGGCATTCAACTGATTGGATAAAAGCATCACCCATTGCTATTGCAATCTCCCTGATTGATGCAGATGTAATCAGCCATCCATGCAGTAAACTCACTGGTGATTGAAGTCCATAAATGCTCTTGTATTACAATTAGCCCAGTGCTTGCTGGACCTAACACCTGGACACAATTACCTGGCCGAGTTGGCACATTAGCCTAACCATCACAGATGGGAAAAGTATATTGTATATATGTTTCCACAATCAAAAGAACAACTAAAGAAACAATGATAATTAAATGCAATACATGATCCTGGATGGGATCTAGCAAAGGAGGAGAAAAGGCACAAAGGGACATTATTGGGACATAGAAAAAATAGAATATAGACTGTAAGCTTTATATTAATGTTAAATTCCTTGAACTTATAACCACACTTAAGTTGGTTACATAAGTGAATATCCTTTATTTAGAAAATGTGCATGGCAGTATTAAGTGTTCAAGGAACTTGGTGTATACAAATGTCCAGAAAATGGATGGATGGATGGATGGATGGATGGATGGGTGGAATGTATGTTATGGCAAATGTGGCAAAAAGTTAAAATTGGTGGAAAGAGTATCTGGGGGAGGGGGGATTGTTAGGAGTATTTTGGAGTTCTCTGAATGGGATTTGTATTATTTTTGTAACTATCCTGTAAGTTTGAACATAATTCAAAATAAAAAGTTTTAAAATTTTTTAGGGAAAGCATCATTAATATATGAAAAGGAAGCATCTTCCCCTTCTTAGTCACAAACACTGTGAAGTAGATGGAATTCTTAAAAGGCATTGGTATAGCATTCCAACTCAGCTACACAATCCTAACTGGCAAATTGAAGCACTTAATTCTGTTAAGCTATATAACACTGCTTCTTCTAAATCCAATCGTCAGATCCATGTTCACTTTGCTATAGTTTAAAAAAAATTACAACCACATTTGTGAATGTCACATTTATTGAACTACATAATTTTTAATATCACTAGTGTAGGTTTTATAGTCTGTTTTATTGTTTTAAAAGTCATTCGGGACTCTAAAAGAACTAGATTTTTTTCAATGTTGTCCTTATGATTTTTTTTCACACAGGCAGAACTAATAAAGCAAAACTGTTGTAGCTATTTAATTCAAAATCTCTTGGAGTTTCAATATTTTTTCTCTGCTGGATACTAAAACCAATAAAGCTACATGAGATTTTAATTATATTCTGAATTAAACAAGACTCACTCCAAAAAGTTGGCACCATCTATTTCAGTCATTGCTGTTGTGCAAGAGACCAAACTTTGTAAGAAGAGAAGGTGATTCTCACCTATAATTTATGTAGTAAAAACTTAGGTAAAATTTTTGCAACTTATTTTCAGTAATTAAATATACATAGAAGTAAAATTTCAGATTAACTATGCTTTAAAGTGTCAATGGATTATAACAACTCAATTCAATTTCTACTTATACTAAAAGTTTTACTACCATCAACTGTTGGAATGACTAAGTCATTTATTAAACTACATATTAAATTATTTTATTATATTTTTAAAGTTTGACAAAAGCTAATTAATTATTCTGTGTTTTTGCGCTTTACTAACTTACTGAATTGCTAACATGATCAAATAAAAATGCCTCAGATTGGTCATGGTGGGATCAGAGCCCTGGAACATGTAGGCAATAGTCACCATGACATTGCTTCAGTGATGTTCTTTTTTCACATTTACATAACAGTATGTAAATACATAGCAAGGTAATATGGGTGAATTCACTGACCATGGAACTTTAGGTGTAGCTTATGATATTTATTTGCTCAATTTAAAAAGTGATAAAGAACTTAGTAAAAAGACAACCCAATTTAAAAATGGGCAACGGATCTGAATAGACATTTCCTCAAAGAAGATGTACTAATGGCCAACAAGCACATGAAAAGATGCTCAACATCATTA
>JAQZBX010019269.1:0-33932 GCA_029593785.1 Cabassous unicinctus
AGCAGTGGAATTGCTGGATTATATGGCAGTTCTATAGTTAGTTTTTTGAGGACCCACCATACTGTCCTCCGCAATGGTTGCACCATTCTACATTCCCACCAGCAGTGGATGAAGCTTCCCATTCCTCCACATCCTATCCAACACTTGTAGCCCTCTGTTTTCTTAATAGCTGCCAGTCTAATGGGTATAAGATGATATCTCATTGTAGTTTTGATTTGCATTTCCCTAATAGCTAGTGATGTTGAGGATCTTTTCATATGCTTTTTAGCCCTTTATATTTCTTCTTTGAAGAAGTGTCTATTCAAATTACTTGCCCATTTTTTAAATGGATTGTTTGTCTTTTTATTTTTGAGGTGTAGGATTTCTTGATATATGCTGGATATTAGGCCCCTATCAGCTATATGGTTACCAAATATTTTCTCCCATTAAGTAGGCTGCCTTTTCACTTTCTTGACAAACTCTTCTGAGGTGCTAAACTTTTTAATTTTGAGGACGTCCCATTTATCTATTTTTTCTTTCATATATATATTTTAAAATATATTTTTATTACAGTGGTGGTTAACTTACAAAACATTCATGCACATGTGTGGAATTCCCACACAACACCCTTCCACCAACACAGTACATTGTTGTGGAACATTTGTTTCAAATTATGAAATAATATCATTACACTATTACCACTAATTATGGTCTATAGCATACATTTGGTATATTTTTTCCATATACCTCTATTATTAACGCAGTGCATCTTTGGCATTGATACAAGAATATTACAATATTGGTATTAACTATAGTCCTTGGGTTACATTTATTGTATTTTCCCATGCTTCTCCACATTCTTACAACCTTGCAATAGTGATGTACATTTGTTCTAGCTCATAGAAGGACATTCTTGTATTTGTACTATTTACCACAATTCTCATCCACCTCTTGGTTTACTATGTTATTCAGTCCTATATTAGTCTCTAGCTTTCTTTCAATTGACATTTACTTCCCTTGACTACCCTTTGCAGCCACAATCCTATTTATAACCATCTTTGTTAATTCTATTCACTTTAATGTGTTATAATCAACTCTATCCATTTCCACACTTTTACAGTCAAGTTAATTAAAATTTCTACATATTTTAAGGATCAGTACCTCTTCTCAGTCCTCCTCTTATTTCCTAATAACCTATACTCTAGGTTTTAACTCCATGTGTTTACTCTTCATATTTAGTTCATATTAGTGAGTCCATGCAATATTTGTCCTTTTGTGACTGGCTTATTCCATGTAACATAATGTCTTCAAGGCCCATCCATGTTATTATTTGTGTCCCAATTTCATTTCTTCTTACTGCAACATAGTATTCCATCATACATATGTATCACTTTTTGTTTTTCCATTCATAGGTTGATGGACACTTGGGTTATTTTCATCATTTGCCAATTGTGAATAATGCTGCTATGAATAATGGTGTGCAGATATCTGTTCGTGTCACAGTTTTCTGTTCTTCTGGATGTATTCCAGTAGAGGAATGGCTGGATCGTATGGCAGTTCTATATTTTGCTTCCGGAGGAACCATCAAACTGTCTTCCACAGAGTCTGCACCGTTTTGCAATCCCACCAACAGTGAAGGAGTGTTCCTATTTCTCCACATCATCTCCAGCACTTATTGTTTCCTGGTGTTTTTTTTTTTTTAAAGGCACAGTGACTTTTTTTATTTTATTATTTTATTTTATTTTATTTTATCATTATTCCCCACCCTCACCCCTGAGATGGCTTCCTCATCTGTCTGCTTATTGTCTGCTCACTGTGTCTGCTCACTGTGTCTGGTCATCTTATTATTTAGGAGGGACTGAGAACCAAACCTGGGGCTTCCCATGTGGGAGGCAGGTGCTCAACCTCTTAAACCACATCCGCTCTCTACTTTTTGCATCAGCACTTAGCATCTGATCATCTTCTTTAGGAGGCACCAGGGACCTCCCATGTGGGAGGTGGGTGCCCATCTGCTTGATCCACATCCTCTCCCTTGTTTTCTGTTTTATAAATAATGGCCATTCTATGTGGTATAAGATAATATCTCATTGTTATTTTGATTTGCATTTCCCTAAATGCTAGTAATATTGAACATTTTTTCATGTGCTCTTTGGCCATTTGTATTTCCCCTTTGGAGAAATGTCTATTTAAGTCTTTTGCCCAATTTTTAATTGGATTGCTTGCTTTTTTATTATTGAGTTCTATGACCTCTTTATATAGATTGGAAATCAAACCTTTATGAGATATATGGTTTCCAAATATTTTCTCCCTTTGAGTGGGCTGCCGTTTCACTTTCTTGATGAAACCTTAGAATCACAAAAGTGTTTAAGTTTGAGGAGGTCTCATTTATCCATGTTTTATTTCAATGCTTGTGCTTTCGGTATAAGGTTTAAGAATCCACCATCTACCACCAGGTTGGGTTTTTTTAAATATATTTTTTATTTTTTTAAAGATACTTAGATTGCATAAATGTTACATAAAAAATATAGGGATTCCTATATGCCTCGTTTCCCATACCTCCCACAATTTCCCACATAAACAACATAATTCATTAGTATGGTACATTCATTGCAATTGATAAATGCATTTTGGGGCATTGCCACTGAGCATGAATTATAGTTTACACTGTAGTTTACACTCTCTCCCATACAATTCTGTAGGTTATGGGAAGATATATAATGGTCTATATCTCTCCTTACAAGTATAGTCATTCAGGATGATCCCCAAGTCCCGAAAATGCCCCTGTATTAATCTGTTTATCCATCTCCTTGCCCTTAGAGCCTCCAGTGGCCACTGTCTCCACATGAATGTTGTAATTTCTTCCATTGCTAGTATCTTAATAAATCTATAGTAGAATACCAGTTAAGTTCACTCTAGTCCATAGTTCATTCCCCGATCCTGAAGATTCTGGGATGGTGATGTCCATGTTACCTCTAATTGAGAGAGGGCTTTGATACCCTATAGCCAAAGGATGGAACTCTCTTGCTTGGAGTGGTAGGATCTCCCATTTCCTTGGTATGGTGGTTGTCCATCCTCACCTCCTTTTTAATTTTCCTGGGCCCAGCTGGCACATGGACAGCCCAAAGATTTAAGTCTCTTGGACATACACCTACCAACTCCTGCACCAACTATAGGTTCAAATAGAAGGGACAGATGTACCATGTATAGGGAAGCCATAACTGAGTTCAACTCTGTCACACTCAGGAGCACAAACTCCAAAGTAAGGCCCAATGGCAAGGCACCAACTCTGGACCTATCTGCCCTGACCATAGGACCTAGGTGTCTCCAGAGCCCTCAGGAGCCCCACTATTTGGGGTAGTATCTACTTTGGCAGTCTATGAGATCCTGCTGAAACCTGTATAATGGTCTCCCTGGAATGACCTCCCGACTCTTGCTGAAGTCTCTTAACCATATAAACTCATTTGTCTTTACCTTTCCCCAACTCTTTTTGACGTCTTTTTCAATTGCATTGCTAGTTGGTGCTTGATAGTAATCCTTTGGTGCCAGGGAGGCTCATCCCTGGAAGACATGTCCTATGCTGGGGTGAAGGTAATGCATTTATATACTGAAAATCAATCCCCCAAGTACAGGGGCAATGACTAGTGAAGGAGGATGGTCCATTGATGGGCCCTTGATATTGACAACTATGCTTAACAATGTTTGCACTTTAAATTGAAACTTAGCCTAGTGTTGTAGGGTGCCTAAGAGTTACCGCCTGAGAGATTCCTTGTTGCTCAAATGTGGCTTCTCTGTAAGCCAAAGTAAGCATATAAATGCATTACTACCAGGTCTTGAAGATGTTTCCCTACATTTTCTTCTGGGAGCTTTATGATTGTAAATTTTATAGTTAGGTCTTTGATCCATTTTGAGTTAAGTTTTATATAAGGTGTGAGATAGGGGTCCTCTTTCTTCTTTTTGGCTATGGATATACAGTTGTCCCATCACCATTTGTTCAACAGATTGTTGAATAAGATTTTTCAGGATGTTCTTCTGCCCCCTGGGCCCCCCAAACAGTGCTTCAGATAGCTCTGGGTGATTACTAACTGCCATGTAGGACAAGCTGACTCTTGGAGGTCCTTAATGTGCCACCACCTTGCCTCCCAATCCCTTACACTTTTTTAAAAAACTTTTTTAAAATTGAAGTTTATTATTGATACATGAACATACATAAACAGTAAGTGCATAGTAAAAGTTGCGAACTTACAAAACAAACATGCATATCATCATACAGGGCTCCCAAACTTAGCAACACTCTTTGTTTTTAAATTTTTTTGTTTAAATTTATGAAGTATATCACTCATACATAAATGTGCATAAACAATAACTATATAGTAATAATTGTGAGCTTACAAAACAAACATGTATAACATCATTCAGGGCTATCATACCTCACTCTAACAACAGTACCTTGCATTGTTGTGAACCATTTTTGACGAATGATGAAATATTTTTGACAATGCATTTTTCTCAAAATATTTCTGCTAACCAATGTATATTACATTTGGTGTATTTTCCCTCCAACCAATGCTATTATTTTTTTTTTAATATTTTTTTACAGAAGTTGTGAACTTACAGAACAATCATGCACATATGCAGAATTCCCATGCAACTCCTCTCCATCACACTGTAATGGAACATGTGTTACAGATTATGAGAATATCATCAGACTATTACCACTAACCATGGTCCATAGCATATATTTGGCACACGTTTTTCATTCTCCCCCATTATCCACACAGTACATCTTTGGCATAGATGCATGAATATTACAGTATTGCTGTTAACCACAGACCATAGGTCACTCCTCTTATATTTTTCCCATGCTTCTCCATATTCCCACCACCCTACAACAGTGACAGACATCTGCTTTAGCTCACAAAGGACAATCTTGCATCTGTACGATCAACCACAATTCTCATCCACCTCTGGGTTTACTGTGTTATTCAGTCCCTACATTATTCTCTAGCTTTCTTTCAATTGACAATTACATCCCTAGATTACCCTTTCCAGCCACATTCCCATTTAAAAACCAGCTGTTACTCACTATAATGTGGTACCATGATATTTACACACTTTTACAGTAAAGTTAACTAAAACTTCTGCAGACATTAAGCATCAGTAGTCTCTCTCAGTCCTCTTCTTATCTCCTTTAAGAGTCCACCACCTACCACCAGGTCTTGAAGATGTTTTCCTACATTTTATTCCAGAAGCTTTATGGTTCATGTTTTATATTTAGGCTTTTATCCATTTTGAGTTAGTTTTTGTATAAGGTGTGAGATAAGGGTCCTCTTTCTTTTGGCTATGGATATCCAGTTCTCCAAGCACCATTTGTTGAATGGACTATTCTGCCTCAGCTGAATGGGTTTGACAGGCTTGTCAAAAATCACTTAACCATAGATGTGAGGGTCTCTTTCTCAACCATCAATTCAGTTCCATTGGTCTATGTGTCTGTCTTTATGCCAATTACATGCTATTTTTACCACTGTAACTAGGTAATATGATTTCAAGTCCAGAAGTGAGAATACTCCAACTTCGCTTTTCTTTTTAAGATGTTTCTGGCTATTTGGGACCCCTTACCCTTCCAAATAAATTTGATAATTGTGTTTTCCATTTATTTAAAACATGTTGTTAGAATTTTTATCAAGATTGTATTGAATCTATATATCAATTTGGGTAGAACTGACATCTTAATGATATTTAGTCTTCCAATACGTGAGAATGGAATATTCTTCCAATTATTTAGGTCTTTTTAAAATTTCTTTTAACAATGCATTGTAGATTTCTGAATACAAGTGTTTTACAACCTTGGTCAAGTTTATTCCTAAATATTTGATTCTTTTAGTTGCTATTGTAAATGGAATTATTTTCCTGACTTCTTCCTCAGATTGTGCATTACTAGTGTCTTAAAGTCTATTTCATCTGATAAGTAAAGCCACTCTGGCTTGTTGTTGTTACTGCATGTGTGTAATATCTTTTTTTCTAGCCTCTCACTCTCAATCCACTGGCATCCTTGGGTCTAAGGTGAGTCTCTTGCAGACAGCATACAGAGGGCTCACACTTTCTTATCTATTCCACCACTCGGTATCTTTTGCTTGGGACGTTCAATCCATTAACTTTCAATGTTTTTACTGTCAAGGCAGTTTTTCTTTCACCCATTTTGACCTCTGGGTTTTGTCTGTCATATTTATTTTTACCACTGTTTTGAGACTTTTAGTTACTTTTACTAATTTAATTTTAATTTCTGGACTGTCTTCCAAGCCTTTCTCTCTTGTCTTTTCTTTTCAGACTATAGTATACCCTTTAGTTATTTGTTGCAAAGCCAGTCTCCTTGTTATAAACTATCTCAGTTTCTGTTTATCTGTGACTATTTTAAACTTGCCCTCATTTTTGAAACACAATCTTGCTGGATATAAGAATCTTGGCTGATAGTTTTCCTCTTGCAGTGTCTTAAAGATATCATACCACTGTCTTCTTCCCTCCATGGCCCTTAATCTTATTGGGTATCCCTTATATGTTGTGCATTGCTTTTTTTTTTGCTTCTCTCAGAATTATCTCTTTGTCTTTGGCATTTGACATTCTGATTAATATGTGTCTTGGAGATGGTCTACTCAAATTTATTTGGATGGGAGCACGTTGTGCCTCTGGGACACAGATATCTATGTCCTTCAGTAGGGTTGGGAAATTTTCTACCATTATTTCTTCAAATATTCCTTCTGCCCCTTTTCCCTTCTCTTCTCCTTCTGGGGCACACATGACACTTATATTTGTACCTCTCTTGCTGTCTTTTAGTTCCCTGAGACCTTGTTTAATTTTTTCCATTCTTTTCTTCATCTGTTCTTTCGTATGTTCACTTTCAGAGGGCCGTTTCTTCAAGCTCACCAATCCTTTCTTCTGCCTCCTCAAATCTGCTATTATATGATTCCAGTGTATTCTTTATTTCATTTATTGCACCTTTCATTCCCATAAGAGCTGCTATTTTTCTACGTATGCTTTCAAATTCTTCTTTGTGCTCATCCAATGTCTTCTTAATATCCTTATCTCTTTAGCCCATCTCATTGAATTTATTAAGGAGATTTGCTTGAACACCTATAATTAGTTGTCTCAACTCATTTATGTCATCTGGAGGCTGATCTTGTTCATTTTACTGGGCCATATCTTCTTGTTTCTTGGTATGGATTGTAAATTTTTGTTGATGTCTTGGCATCTGGCTTACTAGAATGCATTTATTCTAGGAGCAGTTTCTCTCCTTAGTTTAGGGCTTTCTTGTCCTTTCTCCGTTGCTAGTTGTATAGTAGGAGCCGAGGTATAGTTGGTGCTGTAAGCTGTGGAGCCTCAAGCTGCCCACATTGCCCCAGTGACTAATGAATCTTCTCCCACCTTTCTCCTTTCTCAGGGGTAGGGACAGAGCAACATCCGTGTGTAATAATCCAAGTTCTGCAGGCCTAGATCGCAGTTGCCCAGAAAGACTGATGAAGTTTCACATCCCTTTCTCCCCTGCCTGGGGTGGGGATGAAGCTGCAGGTGTGGGCAGCAATCTATTTCGTGTGGTCCAAAATTACCCAAGTTGCCCTGGCAGACTTCTGACTATTCAGTCTGCACCGGCTGAATGTACCTGCAGTTACCCAGAGACACCGCTGCAGGTCCTGCCAGCTTCCTCCCTGCCAGAGGTGGGGCTGAAGCCTAGGCCAGGGCTGCAATCTGATCTGGGTGGAAAAAAGCTGGTTCCTACCATCACTGTGATTTTCAATCAGCCCTACTTCCCTTCATGCTGGGTGTGGTGTCAAAATGGTGGCTACTGGCCACTTTCCTACTTGGACATGTTTAAAATTTATCTGTTCTTAGGTTTATACTTTAGCCCACAGATTGTACTAATCAGTAGCTGAAGTTGGTGCACAACTGTCTCTTCCTCCCCCATTTTTGGCAAGTGGAGCTTCCAATTCCAGCCACAGAATATCTGCTGAGGCTGCTTGTGCAGCCAGTGGAGAATGGGCATCTTCAATCACCCACACTTTTGATGTAACTTTTCTGTAATTTAAAACTTCTCTAAAAATAAAGTTTATTTTTACAAATAAAGAGCACAACCATGTTTGTGGATCTAAACATTCTTATTTGCTAAATGAAGTATGGAACTATAAATTATCCAAGAGGCCTCCCAACTCTAAAAGTCCATCTGCTTCAAATGTAAAAAGAAGCACTGCAGGTATTCAGAATAGTAAGGTATCAGAATAAACAGAGGTAATGAGAATGGTCATTATATAAAGGAAGAGAAATAAACTGAGTATTCCCATTCAAATGCAAGTAGAAATTATTTTCTAGAAAATTGTGTTGCTTAATTATAGTTATTTTATTGGACTTGCTTTTATTTTCATGTATTTATCACTAAAGATGTACTGGGATTTGCATTAAATGGCTTTAGTTTTGTCTAATAGCTTTCTTTAACCATGCAATCACAAATTTAATAGCTAATTTTAGTAAAGTATGCCATTTGTATAGTCTCTTATGAACCATCACAGTAGCTTTTTTGCTTGCTTGTTTTCCAAGTAATTCAATATAGTGTAAAGGTCTATAAATAAGACAAAATGGAATATTATAAGGACTACCATGTACAGGAAGGATAGATTTTTGTGACAAGCAGAACCAGGAAAATCAAAGGGTACTTAGTCTTCTATTTATAAGATTGGAATGTCAGTGATTACTAAACAGTATAATGGATATTAGTCACACATTGTGGCTGTTCATGTGTGTAGAGAATGTAGAAATTGGCACACGACTTTGACTATCCAAATCAGATAGATCTAGAAATTTTTATAGTGGATAGAGAGTAACTTGAAGGAAGAGTACTTGAAGATACCATATCCTGGTAAAGATAAGAGGAGTTACTAGTGCTAGGGCCACATTCCTTCATGTGTCTTGTCTGCTGTGATGCTTGTGCTATCTATCTTGCAAATGCTCTGGTGTGAACTGGATTTTGCTCCATCTGCAAATATATAGATCTGATTTTGGTTTTCCTGGAGAAATTGTGAGCTATCTAATACCTTAACATATGCTAATGCAAGCTAAAATAGTGTTCTAATGTTTATAATTATGTATCCTGAATGATATTATTTGAGTTAGGTGAAACAATAATTTCAAAAGCACAGAACATATGCCTGTGTAAATTTATTTTCAATGAATTCTTGTGTGTGTGTTTTTTCTTAACAAAAGAGTTTGGAGGTGTGACTGTAAGGTAAAATGACACCTTAAGAGATGTGTATCTCACCACTCAGTGAGAGCAATGGAAATAACCAAAGATATTGAAACTAAAAACAAAAAGCAAAAAAGACAATAACAAACAATGACAACAATACAAATGTAGTATTGTATACTAGGGAAATATGCCATCCATATTTCATTAATTTCTGATATTTATGTTAGATGGTGTGCATTTGGGAAAGACACTGCTGTCCAAATCATGAACCACAAATTACAGTTGGTAATTAGTATAAGTATCTTGGAGGTTGGGAAAACAATCAGAAACTTTAAAGTAAACATTTTTTCAAGGATTTCATGTTTTAAGTTTATAATTCAAAATACAGATAGATCCTATTTATCCCATAAATGGTTGAAAATAACAGTGACATAAATTTCTGTTGTATAAAAATTTACTTTTTCTTTTCATTTCTAATAAAGGTGTTCAAATAGGACCTTGGGGGCCCCTACATCTGCATATTTACAGAAAAGTTTCAGGTAGGGCCTTGACTAAATGACCTCCTAAGTGCGTGTCTAAATCTGATTATATGATTTGGTGATTTTTGTTGGGAACACAAAGCACACCTGCCAGTTCTCTAGCACCGATTACAAAATTTCATTTTTTAATTAGAATAAACTAGCAAACTACTTCTAAGAGAAAATATTTACATTTTCACTTAAAATTTTATTAAATAGTGAATTTTAGTTCTACTTCCATATCGACTAATATTCTAGAGTCATTAAAAGAACAAAAAGTATGACTCATCATTTATAATTCAGGATCTTTTCAGAGACTGAAAAGATATGGAACCAAAAAGCTACAAATCATAGATAAAAATTCATATTTTCCCTTTATTATAGATTCTAAGTACAAGGATATCAGGAATATGTTTATCTCTCATTCTTTGATGAAAGAAAAGTGCAAGAAGACAGGAAGGAAAGAAGTACTGTATCTGTGTTTTATAAATGAGGCAAATATGCCCTTTGTGTAGGGCCCTGTTTGTTTACATCTTTACAGCTGCCTGTGTCCATTAGAAAAGCCCATTAGCACCAAATTCAGATTTTAAAAGCAGCCAAAATAAGAAATTTTAGCCATTTAGAGTTAGTCTGCTTTGCATGCCCTAAAAAAGTAGCCCAACATTTTTTTCTCAATTGATAAAATAAGAAGACCATGTGTTTATAAGGCTAACCCACTTTGGCACCTTGGAACTCTCTGGTCCTGAGGTTCCCTCTTTTGCTGACTCTGTACCATCTACCAGACATGTGAGCAATCTCCTTTCCTTCCTTCTCTCCCCCAGGATTTTGGGAGTTTTCCCCTACTTAGTTTCTTCTCTGGTGGCTCCCGGGACCAGCTGACATCTTGAAAGCTTCCTGCTGAAGGGTGACCTCTCTCATTTATACCCATCCAAGCATGTCCATTCAAGCATGTCCTCCAATAAACAACTTGTGTGTTCCTGCCATCCTAATGTTCAAATATTTTTCATGGCCAATTCTGAAATCCTTGAATTCAAACTGACTACACTGTGGGCCACCCTACCTAAGAGATTTCTCAATAGTTTCTCCTTCTAGTCACATTTTGCTTCCCCTAGATGTTTGCATGACTAATTCACTTGCTTTCCTTTCAATGTCACTGTGGGAGATTGAATTATGTGCCCCAACAAAAGCCATTCTCTTAATCATAAGCAGTGGTCCTGTGGATTTGAACCCATTTGCAATTAGGACCTTTTGAAGATTTTTGATATTTCTTGAGGTGTGGCCAACTGAATCAGGTTGGGTCTTAAACTTTATCACTGGAGGCCTTACAAAAGAGGAGTCAGATATAGCAAGTCAGTGGAATCTGGTAAAGAACAGACAAAAGTAGAGAGATTGGATGGGAGGCAGACATACAAGGCAAGGAACCTCACAGATTGTGGCAAAACAGCACCCAGAGGGCTACACACTTTAGGGGGAAAGCATAGCTTTGCCAAAAGTTGATTGGGAACTTCTGGCCCCAAAAACTATGAGCTAATACAGTTTTGTTTTTTTAAACAACCCGCTGTGTGGTATTTGTCATAGCAGCCTGGCAAACTAAGATAGTCACTGTGGCAGTTATAGATTATTTGTGAATCTCCCCAAAAATTATGTTTGTAAACTGGTCTGTTCCTCTGGGTGTGATCCGTTTGATTGTATTAGATTCACCTGAGATGTCTTTGATTAAATTGCCTGTTAAGATTAGGGTTTTAATTTGACCCACCTTGGCAGGCTGATAGAAATGGCACTTACTCAAGAAGACACACAGAAGAAGACAAAGACACGGAAGAGGAGACAACTTGGTCATTTCAGTCCTGCCACGTGACAGAAAGGAGAAGGCTCAAACAGCTAAAGTCCTGGGAAGAAAGATGAGCCATTGGCCTAATAGTTTACAGCTGACCTTGTGAAGAGATCAGAGCAGCTGAGCAGCTGAGAAGGCCCGGAAAGAATCAAGCCCTATCTATGCCAGACTGTAGCTGAGAGAGCGAGGTGGGCTGAACCCTCACAGAGATAGGTAGCCATCTTGCTTCAATACGTAGCAACTGAGTTTGGTGAGAAAGCAACCTTGAGTTGACCTTTTTAGGGCCTTGTAACTGTAAGCCTGTACCCCAAATAAATACCCTTTATAAAAGCCAACAGATCAGTACACCTTTGGCTGACTAATACAGTTACCCCTCTCTATGAGGTCTGTTCTGATTGTCTTATATTAAGATTTTAAATTCCCCACACCTCTGATATCCTGTGCAGTTTTATTTTCAATGTATTCATAACCACTAAAATACGTTTTCTTTATTAATTATACAAAACATCATATAATTTATCCATTTATTATGCAATTGCCAAAAAAGAAGAGATTTATCTATTTTATCCATGGATATACACTAATTGCCTATAATAGTTCCAGATACATAGTAAGGGCTCAATATATTTATTTAATACATGAATGATAAAAAGATGTCCATAATATATTGTTAAGTGATACAAGTATGTTCAGAAGAAATATGCAATTTTAATATGATATGCTAGTATTAGTAATTTAAAACTTATGTGTGGACAGATGTACACCAAAATGACAGTGGTGATTTTAGTGTGTTCTCCTTGGGGATAATATGCATTTATTTTGCTTGGTTGGTTAATTTTGGCTTATTTTATTTCTGCATCTTCTTTTTTTTCTAAATAAATATCAATAACATATTAACAAAGGGAAGAAGAAAAGGAAGAAGAAAGGACATGAAGAAGAGAGGGGCAAAGGGAAGTGTACACCTCACTAGTCTATCCTAAAATGAACAAAATGACAGTCTTAGTTTGCTAAAGGCTGCCTATGCAAAATGCCAGAAATGAGTTGACTTCTATCCTGGGAATTAAAATCTTACTGTTCAGAGGCTGTGAAAGTGTCCAAAACAAGGTATATAAGAGATGCTGCCTCACCAAAGGTTGGCTGCTGGCAATACTTGCTAGTGGCAAGGCAAAATGGTGGGTGGTCTCTGCCTTCTCCTCCAGGCTCACTTTCTCCCAAAGCTCAGCTGTCAGTTATCAGACATATGGCTCGCATCTCCCCTCTCCTCTGAGCTTCACTGCTTCAACATAGACTGCTCTGCTAATTCCAGTCTCCAGCCAATCTCTCAGCCTTTCAGGGTGAGAGGCTGCAAGTGATTCTGGAGTTCTCTCTCACCTGCCAGAGTAAAATGGCTGCTCTCTTTCTCTGTGTGTCTCTTCATGTTTCCCCCATATATACAGGACTCCAGCAAGGGGCCGAGGCCCATGCTAGGTCACACCTCACTGAAGGACTTCAATCAAAGGCCACCAACTAAATTCAGTCCAATCAGAGGGTCCCACACCCACAGGAATGGATTAACTCCAAGAACGTGCTCTCTTCTGGGACTCAGGAAAGTTTCAAACTTTCACAATGACTAAAAATATATAAAAGTCTGGGGAAATGCATTAGCCCTTGAAATACTGCAGTCAAGAATTCCACTTCATTGAATACATTATATTCTGTAAATGCTCTTTAAAAGAGAGTTTATCAGCCTTTTAGTATACCATTTTTCATATTAGGTCATTATTTTTCTAGGTTCTGAATACAAAATGGACAAAATTCATTCTAACCTGTTTCTGAAAATGGTTGATGCAAATTATATATAGAAAATAGATGATGCAATGGTAGATGGGTGGATATAGATCACTAGATAAATAGATAAACAGGTGTTAAAATGTTTTATGGCATTTGTATGCAATTAAACTTTATTTTCATAAGATACTTTGATTATCTATTAAAACATGGTGCTTTGATTAACTACCACTTAAACATTAATCGAACATTGGCATTTAAACCCTGCCAAACAAATTACAATGAAGACTCATATAAATGGTGGTGATTAAAGGACAAATTTCACAAATACAGATCCCTCAAAAGCAAGTGCATTAGTGTCTTAAATATATTCCTACTAATACTGTTAATTGTTAGGGGAAAATACATAACAATGTAATTACCTTAAAATTATTTCAATTTCTGTAAAACAATAGATGTCATGTTTCCAAACAACAAATTATCATTAGAAAGAGCATTTATAAATGACATATCTTTCTTCCTTAGAATTATAAAGACAATTTATATTTAAAATTGTTCTAATCTACCCCAATTTCTATTATGGCAATAACTTCTTTAGTTAATGTCTTCTTATTTCTCACTTGGATAATTTTTTTTTTCCATTTGGTGATCCTGTCCTTAATATCTTCCTTCAAATCCACCTTTCATATATTTGCTGAAATTATCCTCCTAAATATATATGAATATTAAAATTCCTCAATATTTTTTATTGCTCACAATTTAAAATAAAATCCTTTCATTTGGTTCTTCCTGTTAATATGTTTAAGTTAGTTAAATTATGTTAACCTCAGTCTCTTTGTCTCAATATGAGGGGTAATAATAACTTCTACTTAGGTGTTTGAAGAATAGAATTAAATTATATAGGAAAAGTAGCTCATTTGGAGCCAGACACCTCATAGATCTTCAACAAACAGAACTAAGAAAATGATGCTTTGATGATAGCTTGGTGGTGGTGGCATTGGAGATTATGGTGGTCATGATGATCATGGAAAAATTCCATTTATTTGATAGCACAGGATACACATATTGAATGCTCACGATATGCCAGCAGCAAGGCTAGATTGGAACACAATGGAGAATAAGGTAGAAAGTTTCTTCCTTGATGTATATTACAGTATATTGGAAAATAGACAAGTAAATAAAACTTTTTAATTTATAAAATTATTACTTCTCATGTGCTAGGAATAAAATATGATGCTATAATGGAGAATAACTGGTCTTATATTAGAGCTCTCTAAGTGGGTGGCGTTTGGAAATATATGTTAGGTTTTACCTAAATAATGGAAAGGATCAAGCCAATTAAAGGGCCTTCGTAAGATATTTCTAGGCATTATAAAAATAAAAAAATCCAGAGGTAGTAGAGAATTTGGCTGGTTCTACGAACTTTCTTAAGGCTTGTTGTCTAGATTATAATCAAATGGTACAATATAGTTAACTTCCAGAGATAGGCAGGACTTTGTGGGATGTGGTTAAATATTTGTATATAAATAAGTAGGAGACTTGTATGTCTTTTGAGATCTATCTAACACAATATTTAGTTATTTCATATTTCATATTCTTACTGTGTCTTCTCTTCTAGACTCCAAAGATGTTATAATTCTTGTAATTTCTTCAATCACAGGAAATGAAGTTTCCATTGAAGGAAAAATTTGGGGTGATAAAAGATACAAAAGAAAGGACTAGAGGAATTAAAATGCTACAGTTTACAGAAACAAAGTAAGTTCCAACGTATCAATTTAAAGAAGAGACTAAAAGCCAAGAATTTTGTGGAAGTATGCTAATATAATTTATTATATTTGCAACTACAGAACTGAGAAAGTAAAACCAAAATAAAACAAAGTAAAAAATATTGGCACATTTGTATTTCAATCCGGTATGATTGAAATAACTGTTTCAGATTAGGATGATAATGAACCCTGCGGAAAAGTCCAAGCAGATAAGTACTATAGATTCCTCAAGCACCTTGGACCAATAGTATGCTTTCTTGTCCACTTTGCCAATGAAACGATCTCTGAGAAACAGCTCTTGGCTTGCTACTGAGCCAACATTGAGACCAAATGACTAACCATGGGGCATTAATTGACTATGAGTCATAAACATCTTATCCATGAACATGTGTTCTTAGACCATTGATCAATAAAATATAGTTTACCCAACAGAACTTTATCATGAGTTGATGGAAGAACATATGTGATCAGTTCAAGAATCCTAAACACACAACTAAATTTCAAAAATAGATGGCCGACACTTCCAGTGTGCTTACCATTTTGCTGCCATCTCTTTCCCAATCCCATAGCTAAGATTTCATGGTGAATTGTGAAGACTTGTTGACAGGTGTGGAATTTTGAGATTATTTTATGAAGCCCAAAAAGAGAAATATTATGTTTTTTAACTAATCTACTCCTGTGATACCTTTTGATGGCATTAAATTCAATTGTGGGGTTTCTGATTGGATTATAGTTGATAAGATCCCTTCAGGCTTATGATTAGATTACATCAGTGAGGTGTGGCTGAGGTTTATCCTCCACCCTCTTTCTGGGTCTGATAAAAATGGAGGCAGAGAGAGAGACACACACACACACATACAAAGAGAAAGAGGAAGCTGCCATATTTGATCCTGCCATGGGAGAGAGGACTAGAGGATCACTTAAGCATGAAGCTCTCAAGAGGCTGAGCACATAGAGCACCTCAAGAAAAGACAGACCCTATGCCTAATAGCTGACAGTTGAGCTCTGGGAGCTGGACTCTGAGAGATGGTAGATCAGGGTTCTTAACCATTTTTGTTCCACAGACCCCTTTGCCAGTCAGGTGAAAACCACAGACCCCTTACTAAGTCCACACTGTACTGCATGTTATTTAACAAATATATCACACCCTCACCAACACATCCCCACAAGAATAATGTTTTTTTTTTTTTTAATTTCAATTCAAGTCCATAGACCCCTGGTTAAGAACCCCTGTGGTAGATTGTGAAGGGGAAGGCAGAGACTGTAGACAAGATCCATAGCCATCTCTGCCATGTGACAGCCTACTTTGGTGAGAAAGCATCTTTGATAGTACCTTGGTTTGGCTATTTCACAGCCTTGGCACTATAATTTTTTTACCCCAAATAAATCCTCTTTATAAAAGCCAACCCATTTCTTGTAATTTGCATCACAGCTCTTTGACAAATTAAAACAACAGGATATCAATCAAGAATACAAAGTAAAGTCTGTTTCACATATATATGTGCAGGACATGCTGTCATCAGGTTGATGTGGACAGCTTCAGCCTTACAACCTAAGAAAGATGTAGCTTTGAATTAGAATGAGAAAGGGAAATCCTATTAGTAGTTACAAATCCAAGTAGTATATCTCAGGGTTTATTTAATCTATAAGAAAAGATGAGCAAAAAAAATTCCAATTCACAGATACTAATTAAAGGAATGGCAAGATAGAGACCTGGATGGGAAAATTAAGAGGACTGGTTTTAAGTATGGTTTAGGGAGCTGCATATGGTTAGATATCTCAGAATAATCTTATAATGTGAGAGAATTTGTATCATTGCAAATACCTATCAAAAGTCTCTACTGCATAAGGGACTTAAATTATCAGGTAGAAAAGATGATACACTTATGAAAACCAATCAGTCTTCTTCACTTGCTTCCTTGTTGTTTTTGAATTCAATCATAATCAAATTTGCTATGTTAATAGAATGTAAGTTGTATAATAATTTATCCACATCTACTTAGCCTCACTTAGACTGATCTTTCCATTACCGCACCTTGGAATCCAACAGACCTGTAATCATGACTGAAGAACAATGCTGACATGACTTTGGAAGGACCAGCTGTCACTTATTGCAAATTGATTATGTTTATATTCTTTACTTTATAATCATGAAGTGATTTGTCCTGGCTGAAATAGAAAATTAATCACTATAAGGATTTAACTTCCTTTTTCTTTGACATGTTTCTGCCTTTACTACTCATCCTCTATGATTTTGCTAAAACCTTAGCAACAATCATAGTATTCCATCTCATATTGCTTTTGACAATTTGTTTTATACAAAAAATGTGAGACAATTGACAAACACGCATCAATTCATTGCTCTTGTCATATACCCAATATCCCAGAAATATATAACCTTATATTCTGAAGGAAAGCCTTGGGAAACATCAACTGTAGCACCAACTTCTAGGAAAAAGCAAATGACCTATGGGAATGACATCTTAAAGAAGGCAACATGAGCAGTGAACAGAAATCAATATGTGGTATTGTTTCTCCCATGGTCAGACTATTTAGGACCAGCAGTGAAGAAGAATGGTACCTCTCACTTTTATATTTAATAACCTTCTTGGAAATTTTTGGCTTCTCTTCTTTGTAAAGGTTTTGCTGGTTTAGATGTATTACTATACTTACAGATTAGTATTATATTTATGATATATGGAGAACATGCAGGATAATAGTTGCTTACACTCGTTGTGGGTTAATCCTTTCTATGGAAAAAGTCTGGAAGTAGCTAGTCCAGGGCTGATAAAAATTTAAAAAAAATACATTAGGTGTCTATGTTCTTTATATATTTTTGTTTGTCCATATTCAGTTATTGTATTCTATACCAAATTTATTCATAATTCAAGATTACTGGAAAAAATTCTTTTAATAGGGTACCTGAAAGACATGTATTTGTAGTAGATGCTGAGACTGCCATATAGCCCTTTTGAAACTCATCACATTATTGAATAACAAGTAGAAAAGTAGTTAGCAAAGGGGGTGTATAAGCAAGTGTTTTCAAGAGAAACAGAACCAACTGTGTGTGTGTGTAGTTTATTATAACGAAACGGCTCACATGATTGTGTGAGCTGGCAAGTCTGAATTTGTAGAGAAACCCAAATGCTAGAAATTCTGGAAAGAATGATGTTGAATTCTTGAGTCTGTATTTCTTAGGCTGGAAACTCAAGAAGGAGTATACAGTATAGTATTGAAGCAAAACTTCTGATCTCTAGAAACTTCAGTTCTGTTAATACCTCCAACTGATTTAATGAGGCCCACCCACATTATAGAGAGTAATATCCTTTACTTAAGGTCAACTGATGCTAGATGCTAATCCCATATATGAAATATATCCATAGTAGCAATTATATCAGTATTTAACCAAACGACTGGACACTAACTTAACAACTAGATACAATTAATCATCACGGGGGTTATTATTTTTGCTGGGTTGATTGACTTTTATTTTAAAATGGATATAGAGTTTCTTCTATAAAATTGGAGTAGGGAAAAGTATATATGGAATCCAGCAGTTCCTATATGAAGGCACTTAGCACTTCCATGTACAATGGCGAAGATAAAAGGAAAACTAATAAACGCCATAGAGATAGGACCAATAAGGACTCAGAGCCCTGAAAAATGAAAGTTTGGTTTTATCCAACATGAAAAAACTTAAATCAAATGAGGTACTAAATACGGACATAGAATACATAGGATGTAAAATGGAGGAAGTATTTATACCAAATATACTTTCATGACCATTTGCAAAACTAATAACTGATATTTTTTCTTTCCTTCAAATATTTATCTATTTTTAACTATCTTATTACTCTGAATTCTTCATTCCCCAATTATTTTATAGGTCATAAATTCTTGGTGATTAAATTTACAATTTATTCTATAGGTGATGGAGTAGTAATACATTATCAAATAGAACTAAGGGAGAAACTGATGTGACCTTGTGTTGTACCCTGAAAGGATAGGGACAGTCTTTTCACTAATGTACCAAAGAATAGCTGCATTATGCTTGCTGGGAAAACTCTTGTTGTCATCTTCCTTACTTCCAAATTTAAGTGTGGAGGAATCAATATCATCATTGGGGAAAAGACTACCCCAATATGACTATGACTACTCATAATCTCTTTAACACTAATAGTCTCTCCTTCATTTAGGAGACAAAAATAAGAGTCCTTCTTTCCAGTGTAAAATTCACAAGTCAAATTCTCAGGCTTCTTCTTGGATTCAGATTCCTGGCTCTGCCAATCAAATGCATAACTATGATTTAAAACTGAGTGATTCTGAGTAAAAAAATGTGCTCTTTTTGGGGGCATTTTTCCTGAAAGAATAGCCTGGAGTCATTTTCTTCATCTTTTCCAAGCTTTCTGGTATCTTTTTAAATAAATCCTTTATTTTTCTTCTTTACTAGACACAGTAGAATCTCCTTTGAAACCAAAGTCCTTGACACCATGTAATATTTGATCATTTGGTTCTGAAGGATGAAAGATTTTGTCAAAATACTGGGGCTCTATTTAAACAATATAAGGGAAATTTGCTGTGTCTCATTAACTGTGGCATAACAGTATACAATAATTAAAACATCATGATCTCAAAATTAATTCCAGATTTGAGTGAGTTCATAGAGCTATACATGCATAAATTGAAGAGGATGCTGGTTATTCTTGAGGAAAAAAAACCCTGAAAAATATTGAAATGAATCCTGAAATCTTTTAAATTAACTTTCTCAAGGGGTTTTCTGACCATTACTAAAGGAAATTTCAAATAAATAAAATGATATGCCTACTTCTTTGAGGAATTTTTGAATCCTCAGAGCTTGAAATATTTTCTGTATATGAAGAATGTTATTAGCATATGAGATTTAATGAGTATTAAGAGTTTTTTTGCCCAAATTCACCACATGGTAAGCCATTGGTAATTTTCCAGTTTCTGCATATATGGCAAATGATATAATGTCCATTGCCTTAGTTTACCATGATTGCGCGAACAAATGCCACACAATGTTTGTTCTAACAATGGGGATCTATTATCTGCAGTTTGGGAGCCTCCATGTCCAACATCAAGGTATTGGCAGAACTTTGTTCTCCCAGAATCTGTATCATTCTTAAAATCCTCTGTCACATGGCAATCCATCTCTGTATCTGCTGCTCTGATTTCCACTGACTTCTGGCTTCTACTTTAGTGTCCAATTTCCTTTGCTTATAAGGATTTCAGCCATATTGTTAGGCATGCTCTCATTAATTTGGCCACATCTTAACTAATACTAGCATCTTCAAAGGTCCTATTTATAAATGGGTTCACACTCACAGGACCCAGGGTTGGGACTTGAGCATGTGTTTTGTTGGGGATGCAATTCGATCCCCAACAACTTTCTGGAACACAAGAAAAAAAAAAACATTTTATTACAATATGCAAAATGCTTTCACCCCATTCTATTATCCCAAAAGCCTTAAGTAATTTCAGTAACAACTCTAAGTCCAAAGTCTCATCATATTAATTATAGGAGTGGTCCATCCTGGAGCAAAATCCCTCTCCATCTGTGGAACTATGAAATTTAGACAAGTTATCTGCTTCCAAAATACAAAGGTGGCACAGTTATAGGTAGATATTCATGTTCTAAAAGGGAGAAGTTGGAAAGAAAAAAGGGGCTAAAGATCCTGAACAAGCCTCAGCAGTGTAAGTTTCCTTAGACTCTAATGTCTGAGAGTAATTTGTACGTTACTGCTCTTAACTATGTGCCTGCTGGAATGGCAGCTCCACCCTTTCCGAGTAATGAGCAGTGGCTCTGCTCTCTGAACACAGGGAAGCAAGCTCCACCCTGTCTGTGTACCTAATTTGAGGCCACACCTTCCTTAAAGATTGGGAATAGCTCCCCTTGAATTGCATAGAAAAACAAAAAGTTTCTGAAAATTTTGCATGAGAAGAAGTACTGAGATCCTGAACTTAAAATGACAGAGATGGGAAAAATGAAAGAAAAATTACTTCAAAGGCAGAACCATGGAAGCAGAGGTCTAGGCAGAAAACAGTCCTTGGATCAAGAGAAAGGGGCTTTCACCCATGCCTTTGGGTGCAGCAGTGCTTCTGCCTTGGAATTTGGATACAGCACATATTCCATGTTGGCATTTCGAAAGGGTAGGCCCACAATGGTGTTTGTACAGGGTGGGTATTAACCCCAACATTTGGAGGTGCAGACCTTCCATCTTAGTTTTTTTTATTTTTTTTGGCGGGGCGGGGCAGTGGACCTTCTGCCCCAACATTCAGGACAGTGTGTCTTTCCCAGTGTTTGGAGGGAGTGTGGCCTTTGCCCCAGAGTTCTGGAAGAACCTGACTACCACAGAGATGCTCCGATATAATGGGGTCTGTGCCATGGTGTTTAGGGAGAGCATGGCTGCTACCCAAGTGCTTCGGAAAGGGTGGAGTTGCCACTCCAGCAGGCACAGAGGACAGAGCATAAATCCACAGGTGACTCTCAGACCTTCGAATTTAACGGGTTTTGAACCTGCTTAAGACCCATCACACCTTTGTCCTTCCAACTGCTCCCTTCTGGAATGGGAATATCTATCTGGAAACAGTTAACTTGTTTTCTTGGTGTTATGGGTTCACAGACTGAGAGGAACTTGTCCCAAGATGAACCACAGCCATAACTGATTTTGATGAGACTTTGGACTTATACTTGGTTTTGCAATCACTTAAGAATTTGGAGTATTAGGATGGGGTGAATCTATTTTGCGTTTGAGAAGAATATGACTTCAGGTTCCAGAAGGTCCTCCACAAAAGACTTGTTCGAGTTCTAAACTTTGGTCCTGTGGGTGTGAGCCCATTTGTAGATAGGACATTTGAAGGTATTATTAGTTAAGGTATGGACTCATTTTTTATTGGATCTTCAAAAATATATTTAGATGAACCCAAATGCTATCAGGTTATAACTTAATATATATGGCTGAGGTCATCATATAGTAAGAAAATCTAGACAAAGAAAGAAATGACTGAGCAAGGGAAGTAAAAGACAAAGGAAAAATCAGATATTCTCATGTAGGACAGAATCCATAAACATTGCATTATAGCCTCATAAACAGTTGCAAAATTACACCCTTGCCTTTTCATTGCTATATCATATAAATATTATTTGTTTTAATTATTTTGTTTTCTTTCTCACTCACTTCCAACATTTTTTTGTAGAGGGTGTTTCTAGTAGTAAGCTTTGCAAATGTTTCACAAGTTATAGAATATCAATACTGAATTTTGACAGAAATTCATGAGAAGTGGATAAACATCTCTCAGAGATTACGAACATGAATCTGAAGACCATAATTAATAAAATGTTAGCATGAGCCATTGTTAGACAGTGAGCACTCATATATTCAGTTATGCCAGAGACAGTAACTCTATATTCAATGAGGACATTTTTAGAAGTGTTATCTACACAAGGATGCTTGATGTTTTGGGGCAGTTGAAAGGCTGAGAGTAAAGTGGACATGTATCATTAGTTTTCCATTCTTTTTTACCAATAATTTCCCATTAAAAGCCCTCTCTATATATTATATTTTATAGCTATAATATATATATATATATATATATAGTTCTTTTACTGTGCATTCATCATCTGCTATTCAGCCCAAACCTTTGTGTATTTTGAGACTAGGTAGGGGTTTAGCTTGCCCTTTAGCTAATTCCCCTGATTGTTGTACCAGGGATCACCTATTACTCTTGATTTACATTACTCTGAGATAGTAGGTTCTCTGCCTTTGCCATTTTTCCATTAGAATTTTCACTAGTGCAAGTTGGGCTTTAGTTTCCCAGTACCTTTGTTAATCTGTTTTCATTTACTTTTTATTTTCAAGACTTTCTTACAATTTCTGGTTGCCTGAATGCCATATTTTCTCATTTTTAAACTACTATCAATTTAATTTTTGAAAAGGTATATATCCCAGTTTTTTTGTAGTGATTTGGGGTGGGGAGGAGGTAGGCATGTGTGTCCAGCCTGATTTTAGATCTAACTATTATAAACCAAGTACAAAAACCATATTTTTTCTAAAACATAGGCTTTGGTATATAATCTTCCACCCTATATTTTCTTTTACTTAATATTTCCTACTTGCTTGAGACTTTGATTTATCTTTCCTTACTCTAGACAGCCTTAGTAGTCTCTGAAGAATAGATTAGGTGCTATAAACTTGATCTTACAGAATATTCCATGCCTAACCTTATTATGACAACTGTCTCATTCAATTCTAATTGCCTTTTTTCTGTTTTTTGTCTCCCTACCTTCAGATTTTGAATTCCTTGAGTGAAATAGCTAGTTTATATTCATTTTATTATCTAGCATGTCTGACATTTGTCAGGAACTGAATAAATTAGAGGAATAAATTATTGCATTGATAAATTGATTTTTTAAAGTTTTTGTTCAAATAAAATTATTCTGTCATAAGCCATGGTTATACATCACTTCAATCTCCCTTCAAAATGCTCACCTCCAAGTTCAATGAGCGCAGTCGTTGGACCAGCTGGAACACCTCCAGCAAAAGTTTCCATTTATGGACTGAAAACCCTCTTCCTGGACAGCCTCCGGCCACTGACTGAGCATGATGAGGGTAGTAGTGTAATGCAATCCCAGGCCATCTCTGATCCACAGCTCCCTATTGGGTTATCTGATGCTTTGACAAATCAGTATCATGGCCTGAAACTCTCCCTGCCCAACCCTGATCCACCTCCTTTTCCTGTTCACAGCTCTCAGAGTGGGTGGAATTTGTTATGCTGACCAATTCTGCTTCATCTCCCTTTCAGCTTGCACTGGAGTTATTCCCCACTAACTTGCTGGTCCTGCTAACTCCTACTCAACGTCTGCCTCCTGAAGGACCAACTGAAACATCTGTTCATGTAAAAGAAAATAAACATCGGAAATGGTGGAAGAATATGAAAGATATTGAAGTCTGAAATGAGGAGGATTTCTAAAAGGAAATGGGGATCTGTTTCAGGATGCTGGACAACCAGTGTAGCAGTTTGGAAGTTTGATGAAGTTATGAATTCCAAAAATATGTATTGGATTATGCTTATAAAGTGATCTGTTCATCTGGGGATGATTAAGTTATAATTGGAGCTTTGATTGGGCCATGTCAGGAGGGTGTTGAGCCCCACCCCTTGGTGGATGGGGAATCGAAAATAAAAGGCATGGCAAAGGACAGTGTTGGAGCAGTTTTTAGTAGAAGTTTTGATCTTGGAGTCTTGAGCTGGAGCCCCAGGAAGTAAAAGAGCTTGGTCTTGAGGAAGGAGAGAAGGCTCCAGGATAGAGACAAGCCATTTGCCTGATAGTTTACAGCTGGCCTTGTGGAGAGAAGCAAAGCCTAGAGAGCCTCATAGTCTAAAGCTGACCTTGTGGAGAAAACAGAGAAGCTAAGCCTGGAGAGAAACACAGCCCTGAGAAGAGAGGAACCCAAAAATTCTGAACCCTGCCAAATGTCAGCAGCTGTCTTGCTTCAACACGCAGCAATGGACTTTGGTGAGGGAAGAAAAATATGCTTTATGGCCTGGTAACTGTGAACTTCTACCCAAAATAAATACCCATTATAAAGAACAACTGATTTCTGGTATTTTGCATGAGCAACCCTTTGGCTCACGAATACAACCAGAAATACAGAGGTCCAGTAAGAGGAATAAGACCCACCCTGGGCCATGACCTACTGAAGTGATCTAATCAAAAGGAAGGTCCCTGTTAGGTCCTTGTTCAATGAGACTCAGAGACAGACCAAAGTTCAGGCAGAGACACTTATTAGATCACTGGCATGGTGGGAGTCTGAAGAGAGACTTCAACCCATCTGGCTGAGCTGGGGAGTACCTTTTGAACTGGCAGAGTTGGGCGGGTTTGAGAGGGGCACAAAGATGTGGAGTGGAAAAGTACCATGCTTGCTGTTCTCAGGGTAGGGAGTGACTTTCTGAGGACTGCCTTGTCATTGGGGGAGAGAATGTTCTGTGGTTCAGCAGGGGTGTGAAAAGAGCAGGGGCTGGAATGCAGCATTCTGCATTTGGACACATAGCTTGAGCTCAGTGTCATTAAGCCACAATCTAACAGTCTCTTAACTGAATCTACCCACGGAACTGGATTAATTTAAGAACATAATTTTCTGGGGTCCACAAAAGACTCCAGCTTCCATACTTTCTGTCCCTCTGATGTACAATAGGAAAATTATTATTAAGAATTTTGAATTCATAAGCTTTCTGATCAATATTCTTTGCTGTTTTAGCCTAGAATTGTGAATGATGTCCTTTGTCCTATGGAATTTATAATGCTGCTATGCAGGCAACCCCATCATCCATTACCCAAAAAACAAATGTTTATAAGGAGCAAGTCAGCAGATGTGATATTTACACATCCTGTTTGTATGCCCTGTAAAACCAAAAGCTAAAAACCGTTGTGTTCCTGTTCAGCGAACCACATATAGAATAGAACAAAGACCCCTTGAGACACCGAGTCTCTCCTGTGGTGGGCTGGCCACCCCCCGCCAGATGGATTCGGTTACTTTCGATGAGGTCATCCCTCATGAGTTGCAAGACTCAATGGAGTTCTGAGGTTCAGAACCCCTTAAAAAAGGTAGCCCCTAAGCTGCCAGTCAGAGCCTCACCCAGGAGGGGATGCCCTGCCTGGGACCATTTTTCCAGTCGGTACTCTGATCGGCTGCAAAGGGGCCCCCAGCCACGTGAGAGTTCAGATGTTGAGTTTCCCCCCGATTTGGTGAGTGGTTCTATATACTTTCATTCTCTCCTATGTCTTTAATTAATTGCTCTTCTTTTTTGTGATTGCTCAATTGTTAAAATCATTTAAAACAACTGAAACTCCTTTGATTGAATGAAACTGCCTCTGCATAGCAGCTCGAGTTTCTGCCTCTTCTCTAGCAGAGCACCCCCAAACCACTCTCACACCTAGTGCCTAGGAGAGGGAAAGAAATAAAAGAAATTATAATATTTAATCATTTTCTACTTGTGGAAAAATAAAGGTATCATTTTCAACCCGTATAAAAATTATGAATCGATCTTTTTCAATATATATCTAAATTGTTGAGCAAGTGATTTAAATTTGGGAATTTATCACCAGAAAATAGTCAAATATATGTGCAAATACTTAGATTAAAAATATATTCTCAAATACCAGACTTGGTCTTGCTAGAGATGGATGAAAATAATTCAATTGCCAGTTAATAGGGCAATAGTAATGCCATGGAATAAAACACAGCCATTAATATAATCATGTACATGTTCATAAAAGACCTGTTTCAAATGTCCACAACTTCATTCATAATAGTCAAACCATGGAAACAATGCAAATGGTTTACAATTGTGATACATTAATACAACAGAATACTCAGCAATAAAAAGGAATGAACTACTGATATATGTAGCAACATATATGAGCATGTGAAAAAAATTTGGACACAAAAGACTGAATACTCTATGATTCTATTTAAATGAACTTTTTGGAAGAGCAAAAGTAATCTATAGTGATAGAAATCAGATCAGGGATCGCCTGAGGCAGTAGTATTGTTGGAGGTAGTGATTGCTAAGTGACCTGACAAAACTTTCTGAAGAGGTGACATATTCTTTATCTCTTTTGGGGTGCTAGTTGCATTGATATACACATTTGTTAAAAGTCATTGTGCGGGGAGCGGATGTAGCTCAAACAGTTGAGTGCCTGCCTCACACATGGGAAGTCCCAGGTTCAGATCACAGTGACCCCTGAAAAAACAAAAACAAACAACAAGCAGAAAAAATGAGAAAATCAATTCAGAGAAACCAAGGTGGCTCAAGGTTGAGTGCTGGCTTCCCACATATGAGGTCCGGGGTTCAATCCCTGGCCCAGGTGCCTCAAGAAAAAAAAATAAAAACTCATTGTGAACCATACCGTATACTAATTATACCTCATTTCAAAATAATGTTATAAGAGTGAACTGATGAAGAACACTCAAGAAATATTATTAAGTAAAAAATAAGGTTGCAAAACAAAGGAATGCATAATGTAAAGCATGAGTGTATGTGTTTGTGTGGTGTGTATGAGTGTGTCTGTAAAGACAAAAATTCTAGAATCACATAGACTAAAATGTTTGCATTTGTTTAAAAACGAATTTTTTTAAATTTTATTTTGTGCATTCACTTGTTTTCCACAGATAACAGTATTAAAATTACAAGCATATAAATTATATAATAAATAATTTGGAAATAAATGTCAGTAAATATTGAATTTTTAAAAATAATTTATTTTATTTAAATACTTAGATTACATAAATGTTACAGAAAAGTTATAGGGATTCCCATATGCACCACCTCCCACACCTCCCACAACCTCCCACATAAACATCCTTCATTAGTGTGGCACATGACCTACAATGGATATACACATACTGGGGCTTTGCCATTAAGTATGGACCATAGTTCACATTGTAGAGCACATTCTTTCCCACACAGTTCTGCATGTTATATGCTGATGTAAAATGGCCTATATCTGTCGTTGCAATGTCACTCAGGATAATTCCCAGGTGCCGAAAAAGCCCCTGTATTAAAACTGCTTTTCCTTCTCTTTGCCCCCAGAGCATCCAGTGGCCACTGGCTCCACATTAACTTTGTAATTTCTTCCATTGCTTGAATCACAATATGTCTATAACAGAATACCAATAAGTCCACTCTAGTCCATAGCTCTTCCTCCAGTCCTGAGGAGTTTGGGATGGTGATGCCCACTCCACCTCCAAGTGAGAGGGGGTTTATATCCCATGGATAAGATGGATGGGATTATACTGCTTGAAGCTGCAGACTCTCTCCATTCCCTTGGATGACCGTTGTCCATCATCATCTCCCTGCCAGGTGTCCTGGGTGAGTACATTGAGCTGTAGAGTAGGAGTTGCAGCTCCACCGAGATTCTGGGCCCACCTGGCACATGGACAGCCCAAAGACTCCAGTCTCTGGATGTACACCTACAAACTCCAGCACCACATATAGGTTTAAATAGAAGGGACAGATGAACCATGTGCAGGAAATTCATTAGAGTCCAATTCTGTCAATCTCAGCAGAACAGATTCCAAAGTAAGGCCCACTGATAAGGCACCAAACTCTGGAGCTATTTGCCCTAACATAGGCCCTGGGTGTCTCCAGAGCCCTCAGGAGCCCCTCTATTTGGGGTGATATCCACTTTGGAAGCCTATGAGGACGTATTGAGATGTGCATAAGTGTTACCTCTGGGATGACCTCCTGACTCACTTTGAAGTCTCTTATCCATATGAACTCATCTGTCTTTACCTTTCCCCCCTTTCATTCAAGATCTTTTTCCAGTCGTATTGCCAGTTGGCACTTGGTAGTAAACCCTCGTTAACAGTGAGGTTCATACCCAGGAGTCATGTCCCACGTTGGGAGGAAGGTAATGCATTCATGTGCTGAGTTTGGCTTAGAGAGAGGCCACATTTGAGCAACAAGGAGGCTCTCAGGAGGCAACCTTTAGGTACCCCATAACAGTAGGCTAAGTTTCAATTTTAAGAGCAAAGACTCATAAGGCTAGTCATCAATAACAAGGACCCATCAGTGGATCATCCTTCTTTGCCAGACACTGCCCCTGTACTTGGGGGACTGTTGCTGCTCCCATGGAGAAGGTGGCAGAGCTCTCCAGGATGGGAATTCAGTATTCTCTGATTTGTTGAATGATCCTCCACCCACTGTGACCAGGCCCCATGAACTTATGAACAATTTTATATACCTTGTATGTATGTTCAGGTGAACTTCCTCACATGCACCCCCATCCCTGACACTCCCCACCAAAGATCCTCTCCTACCCCAGTTGTAATCCTTCTTGTGATCCAAAGCTTCTTTAAAGATGAAGTCAAATACAATTAACAAGAAAATGAAATAATAATGATAGGTTTAAATGTAAGAGATAAAATACATGAAAATTTAAATAAAAAAACTAAAAATAAAATAAAAGATTGGGATATTCAGAAAATGGAAAAAAATTTTTAATTAAAAAAAATTTTTTTGGACATTTTGTCTTTTATCACTGCAATATATGGTGTCCAGTCTGTACCATGGCACCTTCCCCCTCTCACTCCCCAGTGCCTCACTCTTTTTCATTTTTCAAAGAAGTTTTAGGTCACAGCAAAGTCACACACAGAATACCAGGGACTCTCATATACCCAAGCTCCTCTCCCTTTCCTCACCCCATATTAAAACCTTTCTGTATGTGGATGGTAGCATTGTTATAACTGATATACAGATAGTGAAACATAGCTACTAAACATTGTCAATGGTTTACAGTATGATTTACATTTTACACCATACACTTTTATAAATTTTTATGATATTTACCATGTCCTGTGTCTATCACTGTAAGGCAATGAAAAACATTTCCCCTGACCACTAAATACCCCCTGTTTGATCTATTTTGTTCCTCCCACCACATCCCCCCAGGACCCACGATGACCCCCTGGCTTGACTCATTGGATGAGAAGATTCATAGTTACATGCAACAAGAGGTCTAGAAACACTGGTTTGTCCTCCCCTATTAGGAAACGCCCTTGCTCTTGAGAGATGCCCGCCTGTCTATTTCTGAGCGAATCAGTCCTCCCAAAGATGGGAGTTTATCTCCTTCCCACTAATTATGTGGGTCCTACCCACTGCTACAACACATGATGACAGGATGAACACTCACACACTCCCTAAAAGCCTGATCCGGGTGCACCTTGTCCCAAATGACTCCCCCCGCCAACCAACACCCTAAACCAGTGACACTTCCTTGTCATATTGCCATAAGAGCATTCCCACCTCTGTACTTTCAACCTCATACCCACAAATCTCAAGTGTTCAACTGGTCCCTCTCCCATCTCTCCTCCTAGTATCCTGGATATTCTAACCCACCCTTCCCAAGCTACCATCTGTCAACCCTGTTCCACCAACCCAATAATATCACTACCCACCTGTCCTATCCCTTTTATACACAAGTACACTCTATCACTTTACAATGGATTACGTCCATATGGGTGATGGCTCACAACTTTCTCTTCTGTTTCTCTTTCTTGTAAACCTATCTTTCAGACAATAGTTCTCTGAGACTGCTCAGTTTCCTTAATTCATATCAGTGAGCTCAGGTACTGTTCATCCTTCAATGCCTGGCTTCCTTCACTCAACATAAGGTCTTCAAGATTCATCCATGGTATCCCATGTGTTAGCACTTTATTCCTTCTTACAGCTGAGTATTATATCATTGTATGTATGTACCACATTTTGTTAATCCATTCATCTCTTGATGGGCACCTGGGTTGATTCCAACTTTTGGCAATAGTGAACAATGCCGCTATGAACATTGATGTGCATATATCTGTCCCTGTCCTTGCCTTCAGTTCTTCTGGGTATATACCCAGCAGTGGAATCACTGGATCACATGGAAGATTTATAGTTAGTTTTTTAAGGAACTGCCAAACTGTTCTCCATAGTGGCTGGACCATACCACAATCACAGCAGCAGTGGATGAGGGGTCCCATTCCTCCACATCCTCTTCAACACTTATAGTCTGCTGTTTTTTTTAATAGCCACCATTCTCACGTGTGTAAGATAGTATCTTGTTGTAGTTTTGATTTGCATTTCCCTCATAGCTAGTGATGTTGAACATTTTTTCATGTGCTTTTTAGCCATTTGTGTTTCTTCCTTAGAGAACTGTCTTTTCAGGACACTTGCCCATTTTAAAAATGGGTTGTTTGTCTTTTTATTTTTGAGGTGTAAGATTTCTTTATATATGCAGGATATTAGACTCCTATCAGATATACAGTTGCCAAATGTTTTCTCCCATTGGGTAGGCTGTCTTTTTATTTTCTTGATAACATCCTTTGATGTGCAAAAGTTTTTATTATTGAGGAGATCCCATTTATCTATTTTTTTCCTTTGCTGCTGATGCTTTGGGAGTGAAGTTCATGAAACCATTTTCTATTACAAGGTCCTGTAGATCCTTCCCTACATTATCTTCCAAGGTCTTTATGTTCTTGGCTGTTATATTTAGATCTTTGATCCATCTTGAGTTGACTTTTGTATAAGGTGTGAGAAGGTGTTCCTCTCTCATTCTTTTGGATATGGATATCCAGTTCCCCAAGCACCACTTGTTGAAAAGGCCATTCTCTCCCAACTTAGTGGACTTGGTAGCCTTGTCGAATATCAGATGACTGTATATGTGAGGATTTATATCAGAACTCTCAATTTGGTTCCATTGGTCAGTATGTCTACCCTTGTGGCAATACCATGCAGTTTTGACCATTGTAGCTTTGTAGTATGTTTTAAAATGAGGTAGTGTGATACCTCCAACTTCATTTTTCTTTTTCAATATGTCTTTGGTGATTCAGGGCCTCTTAGCTTTCCAAATAAATTTTGTAGTTAGTTTTTCCAATTCCTTAAAAAATACAGTGTTGAATATGATTGCGATTGCATTAAATCTGTAGATTAGTTTGGGTAGTATAGACATCTTGATGATGTTTAGTCTTCCTATCCATGAACAGTGAATATTCTTCCATTTATTTAAGTCTTCTTTGATTTCCTTTAACAGTGTCGTGTAGTTTTCTGTTTTTAAGTCCTTTAGATCTTTAGTTAAATTTATTCCTAGGTATTTGATTCTTTTACTTACAGTTGTAAATGGTATTTTTTTTCTTGATTTTCTCTTCAGAATGCTTGTTATTGGTGTACAGAAATGCTACTGATTTTTGAGCATTGATCTTAGAGCCTGCAACATTACTGAACTCCTTTATAAGTTCTAGAATCTTTTTTATAGATTTCTCAGGTCTTTCTACGAATAGGATCATGTTGTCTACAAATAATGAAATTTTTACTTCTTTTCCAATTTGGATGCTTTTTATATTTTTTTCTTGCCTCATTGCTTGGGCAAGTAATTGTAAGACTATGCTAAATATGAGCAGCGATAGTGGGCATCCTTGTCTTCTTCCCAATCTCAGAGGGTAGGCTTTTAGGATTTCACCATTGAAGATGATGTTAGCTTTGGGTTTTTCATATATACCCTTTATCAAGTTCATAAAGTTTCCTTCTATTCCTATCTTTTGCAGTGTTTTTATCAGGAAAGGGTGCTGTAATTTGTCGAATGCTTTTTCTGCATCTATACAAATAATCATGTGATTTTTTTATTTCAATCTGTTTATGTTGTGTATTACATTGATTGATTTTCTTATGTTGAAGCATCCATGCACACCCAGGATGAAACCCACTTGTTCATGGTGTATAATTCTTTGATATGTTGTTGAATGTCATTAGCAAGTATTTTCTGAGGATTTTAGCGTCTAGTTTCATTACAGAAATTGGTCTGTAATTTCCCTTTCTTTTGGTATCTTTGTTTGGTTCTTTGGTATTAGGGTAATGTTGGCATCATAGAATGAGTAAGGCAAGGTTCCTTCTAGTTCTATTTTTTGGAAGAGCTTAAGCATGATTGGTGTTAGGTCTTTCCAGAATGTTTGGTAGAATTCATCTGTGAAGCCATCTGATCTTGGGCTCTTCTTAGTTGGAAGATTTTTGATGACTAAGTCTATCTCTCTACTTGTAATTGGACTTTTGAGTTCATCAATTTCTTCTTTCATCAATGTAGGCTGCTTGTGAGTTTCTAGGAATTTGTTCATTTTCCCTAAATTATCATTCTTGTTGGCATATAATTTTTCAAAGTATACTCTTTATTTCTGTGGGGTCAGAAGTGTTATCCCCTTCTTCATTTCTTATTTTTTGTATTTGCATCTGCTCTCTCTTTTTGTTTGTTAGTCTGGCTAAGGGTTTATCAATTTTATTGATCTTCTAAAAGAACCAGATTTTGGTTTTGTTTATTGTTTCTAGTGTTTTCTTATTTTCAATTTCATTTAGTTCTGCTCTACTCTTTGTTATTTTCTTCTTTCTACTTCCTTTGGGGTTAGTTTGTTGTTGTTTTTCCAATTCCTCTAGTGTGCAGTTAGGTCTTCAAATTTAGCTCTTTCTTCTTTTTTAATATATTCATTTGTGGCTATGAATTTCCCTCTCAGTACAGCTTTGGCTGCAGCCCATAAGTTTCAATATGTTGTGTTGTTATTTTCATTTGTTTCAAGGTAGTTACTGATTTCTTTCGAGATTTACTCCTTGACCCACTGTTTGTCTAAGAGTGTGTTGTTTAACTTCCATATGTTTTTGCCTAATCTGGTTCTCTGGCCCTTAGTGATCTCCAATTTCATTCCATTATGGTCAGAGAAATTACTTTGTATAATCTCAATGTTTCTGAATTCATTGAGAGTTGTTCTGTGGCCTAGCAGGTTGTCTCTCTTGGAGTATGATCCATGTGCACTCGAGAAGAATGTATATCCCATTGAATTTCGTCTAGCATTCTGTATATGTCTATTAGGTCCAGATCCTCTAATGTACTATGCAGAATCTTTGTTTCTTTACTGATTCTCTGTTCAGATGTTCTTTCTAATGGTGATAATGCTGTATTAAAGTCCCCCATTATAATTATAGAGGCATTTATGTCTCCACTTAGTTTTCCAGTGTTTGCTCATGTATGTTGAGGAGCACTGATTAGGTGCATAAATGTTTATGATTGTTCTTTCTTCTTGAAAGATTATCCCTTTTTTTTTTAAATTTTTTTTTATTTGTAAAATGATATATAAATACATATGCATATATGTGCATTTGTTTACATAAATGTTATTTGTTATATATATATATACATTTTATAAAGGTGCCTAGATTACCCAAATATTACTCAGAAACTACAGGGATTCCCATGCTCCCCACCGCCCACACCCCTAAAAACACCCCACACAACCATTCCCCAT
>JAQZBX010019270.1:0-33931 GCA_029593785.1 Cabassous unicinctus
GAACAGACATCTGCACACTGATGTTCATAGTAACATTATTCACCATTGCCAAAAGTTGGAAACAACCCATATGTCCATCAACAGATGAATGGATAAACAGGTCTAGTCATACGATGGAATATTATGCAGCTGTAAGAAGAAATGAAGTCATAAAGCATATGACAACATGGATGAACCTGGAGGACATTATGTTGAGCAAAGCAAGCCAGAAACAAAAGGACAAATACTGTATGAAAGTGTTACTATGAACTAAATATACTGTGTAACATATTGCTTGATTCAAAAAATTTTATATGTATCCAGTACATTAAATTGAGAAATGCATATATTTATATAAAAAAAAATAAAAATAAAAAAAGAAACCTGTGAAATAACATAAAAAATACCTCATGTATTGGAGTCCCAGAAGTCAAGGAAAGTGATAATGGGAAAAACAAATATTTGGAAAGATGATGACCAGGAATTTTCCAAAATTGATGAGTGATTTCAATGCACATAAATATTAGTGAACCCCAACCAAGATATATACAAATAAAACTAAACCTAGACAATTCATAATCAAACTCCAGAAAATAGCAAATAAAGATAGAATCTTAAAGGAACACAGAGAAAAAAATTCCTTAAATTCAAAGCATTAACAATGAGTGACAACTTGCTTCCCATTAGAAACAATGGAATACAGAAGATAAATTAATGACATTTTTAAAGTACTGAAATGAAAACCCTGTGAGTCCAGAATTCTATATCATAAAAATATGATTTAAAAGCAAAGGCAAATAAACATATTTTTGGGTAAACAAAAGATGAGAAAATTTGCCTTTAGCCTAACTGCATTACAAGAAATACTAAAAACAGCTCATCACAACAACAGGAAATGATATTAAATGAAAGTGTGAATTTGTAGGAAGGAAAAAAGAGCCACAAAAAAGTAAATAAATGAGCAAATATAAAAGTCAATTTTATACTTATAATTTTAAAATTTTAATTGCCCTTAAACATTATTTAAACATTAGACATCATAAGACACTTTGGCATTTATAATGCATATAACAGGAGGAAGGTAAATGGAAATATTCCATTGTTAACTTTTGACTTTGTTCATAAAGTGGTGTAACATTACTTGAAAGCAGACTGTAATGAGGATGCATATTGTAATCTAAAGGGCTCTAGTTCCCAAGTGGTTATAATTTATTCCCCAAGAGACTTTTGGTAAAGACTAGAGATATTTTTGATCATCACAACTAGAGTTTTGCTACTGGGGTCTAGTGTAGAGAAGCCAGGAGAACTGCTAAACATCCTACAATACACCCCCCAAAACAAAGAATTATACAATTGTAAATGTCAATATGTGTCAATGCTGAAAGTACAATTATAAAAATGTTCTTTCATAAATTGTAATAAATGTACCACATTAATGCAAGATGTTAACAATAGGGTAGTATATGGGAATTCATTCTATATTTTATGCATGATTTTTCTGTAAACCTACATGTTCTCTAATTTTAAAAAGAGCTATTACTAAAACATCAATAAAGGAGAATAGTGAATAGCTTTAAATCAATGTTCTAAGGTTTCATCTCAAAAAATAAAACATAAAGAACAATTTTAAACAAAAAAAGTAGAAATTAGAAAATGATAAAGATAAGAACAGAAATCACCAAAATAGAAATAGATAGATAATATGAAACACATCACCAGCAGACCTGTCCTGCAAGAAATCTTAAAAGAAGTTCTTCAGGGAGGAGGAAAATCGTATAGATCAGAATTTCAGAACTACAAAAAGAAACGAAGAGCTTCAGAAAAGGAATAATGAAGGCAAAATAAAATATTTTATTTTTATTCTTAATTGATATAAAAGGTAACTCTTATTTCAAGTAATAATATTAACAATGTTTTGGGAGGTAAGAGCATATGAATAAGTGAAATGAATGGCAGAAATGTCATAAGGGACAGAACGGAGGAACTTAGAATCCTTTGTTATAAGGTACCTGTCCTATGCATGAATTGGTAAAGAATTATGTGAGGATGAATTAGATTAGTTAACAGTATATATTGTGAACTCTATGGCAAACTCTAAAAGAAACTTCAAAGAAGTATAATTAATATGCTCAGAGGAGAGAAAATGGAATCATAAAATTTCCAATTAAAACCAGAGCAGGCAGAAAAAAATGAGGAAAACAGAAACAAAAACAACTGTGATGAATAGAAACAGTTAGAAACATGGTAGATACTAGTCAGATTTCATCAATAATCACATTAAATGTTAATGGTCTAAATGTATCAATAAAAGACAGTAATTGTCAGAGTTGATAAATAACAAGACCCGAAGGAGTTCAATTAAAGGCTATGACTCATGCCAGAAAGCAGGCCACCTTGGTATGTATGGGACAGGCTCTCTAGTCTCAAGACATTAAGATAAGATCCGGTATGAGCCTGGTGGAGAAGCATTCTGTGCTTCAAGGAGTGTATCTGGTATATGTCAGATAATGATTAATAAGGTCTGTTACGTGCAGGAATGTAAAGAGAACTGAGCCATTAACCCTAAAGATTTGCTGACTTTAGTAACATGTAACCCATCACATATCTATTACCTTTGCACATGCGCACGTGTATTTTCTTCGTTCTAAAGCTAAATAAAAGCCAAGATGTTTTATGCAGTGGGACTCTTCTCCCCTTGGATGGAGGATCCCCTGACCCTGGCTATCTCTTGTTTCTTTCTTATCCATGGCACCATTTTCACGGGCCTAGTTCCTGAACATCAACAAAGACCCACTTATATTTTGTCTACAAAAATTTCACTTTAAATAATAAGACTCAGATAGATCAAAGATAAAGAGATGGAGAAAGATGTACCATGATAACACCAATCAAAAGAAAGCTGAAATAGCTATATTAATTTCTAACAAAGAAGGCTTCAGAACAAGGAAGATTATCAAGGATAAAGGGTGCATTACATAATGACAAAGGGATCAATTTGCCACAAAGACATAACAAAGAATAAACTGTATGCACCTAACAACAAAGCATCAAAAATGTGACACAATAACTGACAGAACCAAAAGAAGAAAGAGACAAATCCATTATTACAGTTGGAGACATCAGCACTCTTTACTAAGTATTAGATATATTAAGTAGGCAGAAAATCAGTAAGGATAGAGTTGAACTAAACAGCACTGTCAATCAACTTGATCTAACTTACCTATATGGAATACTCCATACAATAGCAGAACACACATTCTTCTCAAGCTTATTTGTACATTCACAAAGATAGATCATATTCTTGATCATAAAACACTCCTCAAGAATTTTAATTATACAAATGCAGGTAGTAAGTACTGTAGATCTGTCCTTCTCAGAGATTGGATGGATTGTGTAATAAGTAGTTTAGCAAGTGCCCAGAGTGTCTCAGGGTCAAAGGACTATTATTTTTTTGTTGGGGTTGATTTGAATGCCTTTGTAAGCAGAGAGACATAACCAGTTACAAAGGGGAAACTGAAGATGTGAAGATAGAAGCCAAGAAGCAAAATGCTAGGGGAATGGTAATGTAATTGATGACAGTGGTCCCTGGATTTTGTTTTAAAAGGAGGAACAACTCATTCGCCAAGACAAGCCTAAGGAGACATGACTACCAAATGTAATGTGTTATTCAGGATGGGATCCAGGAACAGAAAAGGAAAATTAGGTAAAAACTTAGGAAATCTTGAATAAAGTATTTATGGACTTTAGTTAATAATAATGTATCAATATTGGTTAACTGTAACAAATGCACTATACAAATGTAAGACGTTAATAGGGGAAACTGGATGTGGGCTATATGGGAACTCTCTGTACTATATTTGTAATTTTTCTGTATATCTAAAATATAAAAGTAAAAGTATTTTAAAAGATAAATAAACCATAATTCCATGTAATTTCCTAAGTTTTTATTTTGTATGTTTTTCTGACATGTTATCCCAAACCTGGAAACTCCTCTTTTCACTTTTTGCAGCCATTTTACAGACATTTCCCCTTTTGATACTCATTAGAATTCTTGTGTATAACTAAAACAGATATTGTTCTCCTTTTATAGGTTAGAAAATAAGGTCAAGAGACATTATGTGCTTGTCTTTAAGGACATTCATCAAGGACATCATAAAGACAGAATTCTAACTGTTCCTACTTCTTCATTAATTACGTCATTCTGTTTTATGCTCGGTCTGACATCAAAATTTTGTCTTATTCATCTTTGTATCACCAGTACCTTTCATGTTCTGATTAATAATAGGTTTAATAAAGAATGTGTCCAATAATCTATACTTCATGTTTAGACTTAAAGAAATTTATAACTGGGAAAAGATTCAGAGATAATCTTCCCAGTTCAAGCCCTTCTGATTGAAGAAAAAGAAACTGAAATTCAGACAGATGAACTAATTTCCCAATGGCATTGCACACCTAGTTAGTGTCTGATTCAGGATGGAAACCCAGTTCTGATTCCAAACCTATGGTTCTTCCTTAAACAGTATGCTAGTTAACAAGTTGTAGTACTAGAAAAATTCCTTCATTTATGGCTGAAAACTTATGAAGCAAATTTCTTTAAGAGTTGTACTGCTTTTAAAAGTTCAAGGAAATCTCTAAGCAGATGTTGCCTAAAGGGCAAGAAAATAAAAATTAATAGAAACCAAGGAAGAACAGCTGTAGACAAATACTCTAAGGCATTAGGTTAAGCCATATAAAATGGTTGAATTTAAACCATTACTGATGTACAAAAGTGGCAATTTCATACAATTAAAGAAATAGATCCAAGCAATTGGATTAACACAGAGTAATGTAGTAAAACCCAATGGTAAAACTGTCCATCTTATTGGTCTGAATGTTTAAATGGCACCAATTATACGAAACTTTCATATAAGTATCAAAAATTAAAATTCATTCATTAAGTAAATATCTTGTGAGCACCTTGCATGTGAAGCATTGAGCTTGATGTTTATAGGATAAAGAGACGAATAAGATACAAATCCTAGGATGAAGGAGAAGATTAATCTAGTATTAGGACTAAAACATCATCAACATATAACAATACTTCTGTTCAATAATCAGAATGTGATAGGAACTATATTATATCCTTACAAACATATCTCATTTTAATTCACCTAATAATTTTCCAGATTTGGCTAACATTTTTCCATTTTCCAAATGAGGAAACTGAGACTCAGAAAGGTAAATAGAGTTAAGCAAGTTAAAGGGTTCATAAATATAAGTCCCACTATCTGAACTCAGGGTCTATCTGCCTCTAAAACCTATGCAAATTCTAGTAAATGATGCTTTTTGTTAATAAAATGCTATGGAAGGTGAAATTGTGAAGCAAATAAAATACTTATACTACTGATGACAGAGTAATTTGAAAACTGTTAGTCAATATTTACTAAAACTGAACATCTACCTGTATACCCTATAGCTCAGCAACACCATGGTATATTTTCCATCATCAGTTTTGCCATAAGATTGTGTATTTCTTTGACTTAAAAAAAAAAACAGTTTTGGCTTTGCTGATACTCTTTAGTTTATTTTGATTTTTCATTTTATTAATTTTGGCTTTTTAATTTTTTTAAATTTATGTAATCTAAATTTAGATTTTGATTACATAAATGTTACATAAAAAATATAGGGGATTTCCATATGTCCCACTCCCTCCCCACTCCCCCCACACTTTCCAACATTAACAATGTCCTTCATTAGTGTGGTACATTTGTTACAATTGATGAACACATATTGAAGCATTGCCACTAACCGTGGACTATAGTTTACATTACAGTTTACACTCTGTCCCAACAATTTTGTAAGTTATGACAAAATATATAATGGCCTGTATCTATCATTGCAACATCATGCAGGACAATGCCAATGTCCTGAAAATGCCCCCATATTACACCTATTTTTTCCTCTCCCTCAGAACCTCTGATGGCCACTGCCTCCACATCAATGATAAAAGTACTTCCATTACTAGAATCACAATAAGTCTATAGTAGAATAATAATAAATCTACTTTAGTCCATTGTTCATTCCCCAGTCTTGAGGATTTGGGGATGGTGATGCCCACTCTGCTGCTAATTGACAAGGGGCTTAGATCCCAGGGGGTAGATGAATGGAACTATTTTGCTTGAAGTTGCAGACTCTCTCTGTTGGCTTCATCTTTGGAGAGGTTTTGGATCACAGAAGGGTCACAACTGTGGCAGGAGAGGAACATTGGTGAGGGGTGTCAGTGATGGGGGATACATGGGAGGGGCTTCATCTGGGAATGCCACTAAGGCATATGGATGTGTTCAAGTGCTTTTGTTTTCATTACTTAATTTTAAACTTTTTCTTTGGGTTTAATCTGTTATGGTTTTATCAATGCCTTAAGTTGAATGCTTTTTTTTTCTTCAGTTTTTTCTTTCTATCTTTTAAAAGCATTTATGGCAAAATATATCCCTCAAAGTAACATTTTGACTGCATCCACAAGTTTTTATATGTACTATTTTTATTACTATTTCAGTTCTAAGTTATTTTCTAATTTCTTTAGGATTTCTTCTTTGACTTCATATTAATTTAGACAGGTGTTTTTAAATTTCCAACTGATTCATTTTTAGTTAAGTTGTTATTGATACTAACTTACTTTCATTGTGGCCAGACAATACAAAGTTTAAATGGAAAAGTCTGATACTGAAGCAGCTCAAAATTCAGGTCAGGAACTACATCTGGCCCATTATTATTAGGAGGAATGAATAACCATTTACACAATTACATACATACAAACATGCATGCATATTTGCATGCACACATACATGCACATGCTAATTAATGAATTTATAAGGAGGTATTGAGCTGGGTAGAAATGAACAGTTGCTTGCCATATTAGCCAGTCTGAATTAGAAGTGTGAGACAAAGCTTCAGTCTCAGCTTGGGTTCTCTTGGAAAGAGCCTGATACCAAAGCATATATGCTTGTAGTTTATATGTGAATGTGATCCTAAGGGGCAAGAATGTAGGAATACAGGACAGAGACCGTGAGAAAGAGCAGGAAGAAAAGGCAATGCAAAATACAAAAAAAAATGTGTTAGCAGGTTGACTGGCCTTCAAAAGATATCTTCCTTGGAAAACTCCCAGCGCTGTTTGCTCCAGCACACTAATGAAGCAACGTTTACCTATTACCGTGTATTGGCCCATGGCACTAACTCTCCCCACACACTGTCTTCATTTGTATGAATGAAGGAAGATCCCTAGATTGGTAAGAAGTGAAAGATACCACGTATAGACCTGAGGCAAGGTACCAGCCCGTGGCACCTGCAAGAGCCTGGTCAAAAATCTCGAGATGCTACAGTATTACCACGTAAGAGATGTGAGTGGGAGGAAATTGAGTGCCGCAAAAGAGGTGCCCAAAACTGCTCCTAAGGCTAACTACACTTTGCTTTGCTTTCCTTTGACATCTCTGTTCTTATGATCTCCAGGATTCCTCATGAGGGAAAAGGCCAACTAGGCTGAAAGATTCAAACTTTCCTAGGTCCTCTGGCTACAGTTACCTTTTAGAAACTCAGATGAGTCATGTCATCTCCCCCATCTTACTGTCAATTCACAAATCTTTAAAGGTTTTCCATTTCTTTTGGAATGAAAACCTGAATCCTTTGGCCCCTTCCGACCTCAGCCAAACCTCATTTCCTGCCAATCTCTCCATCTTTCTCTGTACTCCAGCCAAACTGGTCTTTCTCAGCCCAAAGAGTCATATTCTTTTTCCTTAAGGCACTCGTTATCTAAAAACCTGTTGTCTAGTTGTGCAAAATAAACTCGGGATAGTCAGGGTACCCTGCAGAAAAGTTAGTCATAGAATCCAATGCACAGAGACACATGCAGATGCCCGGTCCAAGGTCTCAGAGATGCAGATGACAGCATCTGCACCAGCAAGAATTACACCAGAACTCCTGGAAGCATCACGCTCAACTTTGTGCAGTTAGGTTAATTTGGATATGTGCCAGGACCACCTTGCCTTTTCCTGGAGCACCCATCAATCTCAAAGTTCCACAATTCACAATATAAGCATGGATTACATGATATATAATCAAGCTCTCATATGTCATTCTCACTCTCCAGACAAGATCAGTCCTGGTCTGAAGATATTCCAGAACTCAGTGTTGCAGAACCGGAAAGATAAATTTCTAATCATTAAAAATAAGACTATATAGCACACAAAAATCCAGATTTCCTAGTTCTCTTAAAAATTCAGAAGGTCTGGCAACAGTGGGTACACTTTCTACCGTGGCTACAAATTGCTAAGTAGCAACCGCCCTCTTTAAAAGAGGCATGCATTCTCCAATTTGCTCTATTTCCCACCCTCTTCTATTGCCTTTACATGGACAGCTGCCTTTATTTCCTTTACCTACCTGGAATCTACAGGCCTTTGCTGCTTTCAGTCCTGATTTGTGGTAGGGTCCTTGTCTTACTTAGTTCAGCTGCTTCCACAGCCTAACACATGGCCTTCCATATAGGCATTGGAAAGAACAGACTTGTGGAATGAGCAGTGGAAATGGAGTTCAAATCCCAGTCCTGCTTCTTGATAGTTTTACAGTCATGGGCAGATTTCTTCATTGTCAAGTAAAATAGCTGTATCGCCCGTTTGATTGGGTTTCTGTGAATTAGATAACATTATGCAAAGAATCAGAAGCATAGTAGGCACTCAATAAATGGCCTTTTATCATTTTTATTTTTGCATGATTAATAATGGAAAACCTGCAAAGAAAAATGAAGCCCAGATGATCAGGCCAGCAAGAGACACATTAAACAGATGGCAAGGCAACAAGGAGATGAGGCATGAGAGAGCAATTTGAAGAAGCCAGGAATGGTGAGGTTTAATCAGTATGGAAATGAAGGCACACAAGGGCCTCGATGATGCTGAATACATTATCTTCTCCAATAATGAGGACACAAAGCCACTCCAGCAGGCTTTGCAGCTCTCCCAGTTTATTCTACCAAGGCTGTTCTTTGCCCTGTGTTATCCTCTAATTTGCATGGCCAATGAAAGGAGGTCTGAGATGGAACACAGAGCCGTGATGAGTCTGGTGCACTGTTACAGGCTAGGTAAGCAGACCCATCTGCAACAAAGTCCAATAGACTACCACACTTCATATATGCCTCTTATAATAACAATAATGGCAAACAAAATAATATTAGTAATAATTATTATTTTAGTTAGTTAGTTAATATTATATATTATGCTATTATATATGGAGCACTTACTATGAGCTGGGGTCTATGCTAAATGGTTCACATATTTTGTAACAACTAATCATCAATATGATTTTATATAGTAAATTGAGATAAGTAAAATTATGACCCCCTTTATAAATAGGGAACCTAAAGTTCATAGGAATTAAGCAATTTGGGATTTCTCAAATGGCTGGTAGATGGTGGAGCTGAGATTTGAACTAACATCTGTCTGATTTCAGAGCCCTAGCTCTTTACTATTTAGAAATAAACTCTGCCATCACTGATAACATAACCATTGGTATCATTAGCATCATCAATGTCCAAAAGCAGTCCATTGTACATTGTACACTTACTTCCCTTGCTTAGTTAGTGGTCTGTTATGGGAGAAAAAGCACAGATATGAATAGATGGGTATATTAATGTCCAAGGGCTGCCAGAACAAAGCACTACAAACTTGGTGGCTTAAAACAATAGAAATTTATTCTCTCATAGCTCTGGATGCTAGAAGTGGAAAATCATAAGAGTACAAAATCCTGGTGTTGGCGAGGCTGTGCTCCCTCTGAAGACTCTAGGGAAGAACCTTTCCTTGCCTATCTCCTAGTTTCTGGTGGTTGCAATCGTTAGTGTTCCCTGGGTTGTAGCTGCACACTGCAATCTCTGCCTCTATCTCCCCATGGTCTTATTCCCTGTGTGTGCGTGTGTGTGTGTCTACCTTTCCCCGTGTCTCTTCTTATAGGACACTGATCATTGGATTTAGGGCCCACCGTAATCCAGCATGACCTCCTCTTCCCTCGATTACATCTTGATTATATCTGCAAAGGCTCTATTTCCAATAAGGTCACATTTTCGCATAGTGTGGGTTAGGACTTCAACACATCTTTTTGGGACACACAATTCAACCCACTACAATGGCAATGACTATCTTGCATTCCATGAATATTAACAGGTAAATTACTTTTGGTATGTTTTATGTCCTCCCACCACTATAAAGACTAGTAGAGGGATCAGCTAACCTTGAGGCCATCTAAAATTAAAATCCAGTCTGATGTCTCCCTCTAAGCACTCCCACAAAGAGTTCCTCCAGCTAATACATAAACGCTGAAAAGAACGCACCCCATGCTAAAGCAGCCTAACGATGCCTAGAAAGGACTGACTTCTAGAAACCATTTCCCCCATGCTTCCTCCATCAGGCCCTATTCTGTTTTCTAGAGTGTCAGAGATTAAATCTAGCTAAAGCAAAATGGAAAGAAGAGGAAATAAATAAGGAGAGTAAAATTGAAAAAGAAACATACAGGTGCAAAAACTAGAGCAATCCCTGTAAAACCAAATTAACCAAGAGTACTGCATTATTAGTGGTCTTCTATAGGTATTGGTGGGAGTAAGGAAATAGATACTTGGATAACTGTCTTTGTTTTCCTGAAATACTATCACAAATACCATACAACCGACTGGCTTAAATAATAGAAATTTACTGGCTCATGATTTTGGAGGCTGGGAGTCTTGTTTCATTATGGAGTCAGTATTGTACTGGCTGGCTGGAAACTCTTAGGTTCCTTGACTTCCCCTTGCAAGGTGAGGTACTCTCCTTTCTCTTCCAGGTTTCTGCAGACCTCCAGCTTCCAGCCCCTCTCTGCGGTTTCCTCTCTCTCTGCCTGAATTTCTTTTGTTTATAAAGGACTCCAGCAATCCAGCTTAATGCCCACCATTCAGTTGGGAAAAACCATAACTAAAATAACATCTTCAAGAAATCCTATTTACAATGGATTCACACCTGCAGTAATGCAGATCAAGATTAAGTACATGTGTAAATTGGGGTACATAACTCAATCTACCACAATAACTATTTTGAATTGTTCAATTTTGAAAACACATTTAACTTATCAAGACTGGGTGTGCAAGCCTATGTCATTCCTTGCTTTTTGCAGGTCTTCTCAAATACAGGCACTAGAGTCACCCATATTCAGATTATTCCCTTTCCTGAGCCATTCTTGGCGGAGAGAGTATACATATAATTAGATATTAATTCAATCACCAACAAATATTTATTGAGCATCTATAGGTGCTGGGAATAAAGTGGTGAACAAAACAAAATCCCTGCTAACATGGAGTTTACACTCTAGTGGGGTGGATTAACAGTAAAGAATAAGTATTTAATATGATATTACAAAGAAAAATAAAGCGGGCAAGGGAATTGAAAGTGATTGCAATGGGAATGTGATTTTCTTGTACCGGGAAAGCGATTTCACTTGGTGTAGTCAGGGACTTCCCTCTGATGAGCTGACATTTGTGCAGGACTCGCAGGTAGTAAAAGAGAAAGTTCTGTGGCTCTCCAGGCAAATGCAAGAATAATGCATGGTCCTTGAGGTGTGGCTATGCTTGGAGTTGTCAAAAACGGGAAGGTGGAAGCCAAGGGGGCGGTAGTAGAGGGTAACGACAGAGAAGTAGCTGGGGGTACAGGGGGTGGTGGTGAATAACTTAAGGCCTTATAAGGGTAAGGATTTTGGATTTTATTATGGAAAGCTATAAGAAGCTCTGGCTGCTAGATAGAAATCAATAAAGAGAAAAATGAATGAAAGTAGGTCTTTCAGTTGAGAGGATATTAAAAGGCGTGGTGGCTTAGACCATGATCGGAACAGTGTAGGTGGTGGGAAATGGCCAGATTTGTGATGCATTTTTGAAACCAGAGACAAAAGGATTTGCTGATGGATTGCATGTCAATTGCAAAGAAAGAGAGGACTTCAGAGTGACCCTTAATTTTTCTGTCCTGATCACTAGGAATATTGAAGTCGTCATTTACTGAAAAGGAGAGAACAGGTCAGTTAGCCGGTTTGAAGGTGAAAATCATCTAGGTGGCACATTGGATAGGCAGTTAGAGATGATCTCGGAATCCGGGAATGCTTGTCCAAAATTAGATCGTATTTAAATCAAAGGACTGGTTGAAATCACCTAGAGGGTGTGTTCAGATAGAGGATACAGTAAGTATGCAGACTGAGACCTAAGTTACTCCAATATTTACAAGTGCTGGAGTAAAAGAGACTGTGAAGGAGTGACCATTGAGGCAGGAGAACCCAGAAATCATGTATCAGAAGAGCATTGTAAAGAAAACGGTTCAAGAAGCAAGAAGGGATCAAATGTATCAAAGTATGATATCAAGGCAAGTAAATGACTGAGAATAGGCTTTTACCACCTGGAGCTTATTTGTGACTATGACAAAAAGCAATATTGGAAATATTGTTTTTCATATATGACAGGTGGTTTCTGCAATTTGTTTTGCTACCTTACTCCTGATATCCAGAAGATGTGGACTGGACGGCAATCACCTGCTTGTATACCTGGCCAAGGTTTTCCTCTGACTCTCCTATGATTAGGTTCTCAAGGCCTGAACTTGACTAGGCCGTGGTAGCTCACGTTGATCCTACCACCTTCTCTGGACATGGACTGAAGCCAAGTACTGCTTGGGGTTGTGCTCCTAATCAAATACCCAAAACCACAGTACTTCCACCACCTGAGACTAAGACATCCAGCTGCCTGTTCAGAAATACCTGTGACCATTTCAAAAACTCTGTTGGCCAATATGTCTCATAAACTGAACTATTTTTCTGGATAATTGCCTGAAAAGCATGCAGCCAGAAAATGATGCTAGATATAGAAGAATATTATTGCACATCTAGGAGGCCAAGCATTGAAATAATTCTAACCACAAATTATTCTAAATGAGATTTTATTTTCGCAATCATCCACTTTATAAAGTAAGTCATTGAAAAAATTAAAGCATTATTTTCTCTAGCATATCTGGAGAAGATGGTGAGATCCAACAAGCTGTAAATAACCTGTAAGTGATGGCATAGTGGTCCAGTATATATTACATGGCAGGTTGGTGTGTATCACAACAGACCATCACAGTGATTTCACACTGATAACAGACAATTTGTGGCTATTGTCTATCATTTTATGTTTTATCCAATAAAAGCTGTTTTAGAAAATGAATTGCAATCATGTAAGTATATACAAAATTACATGAAGTTTGAACAAGTTTGGCTTATGGGATTAAATAAGAAAAATAAATTTATTTTCTCCCTCACTGCCCATTGCTCTGGGCCCAGTCTTGGTAGTCCCATGTCATAACTGCTCCTTGGTGTGGTTTCTAATCACAAAACAGTCATCATTTTGTGGCTGTATGTCCAACCAAATAGAAAATCCAAACTTCACTTAGATTTAAAGTTTCTTCCTCCCCCAGCTTAGGGCTGCTTCAGAGGTATGTGTTTGGTTGATTTTCCACTTCCTCCTTATTTTCATTCTTCTTCCTTTATTTACTGGGCTGCTTCTGTTATCATCAGGATCAAAGACAGCGGAGGGAGAAGTCTGGGTGTAGTTTACTGTCATGTCATATCCTGTCTGGACTCTTTGAGCTTAATAGCTATTTAAACTATCTCTTTATCTCATAGGATGCATTTATAGGTTCTTTGGAGAAACCCCTTCAACACACTGCTGCAGGCCCTTCCAACAATTCCCTAACATGGATAATGCACTCCCCTTTCAATCCCCAGTTGTATTGGAAATGGCCACATATACTCTCTCCTATTGCTTGTTGGTGTCCCATCATCCTTCCAGCCATCCCTTGGGCAATGTCCCTATAAGATGGCCCCAGGTCCTTGTTTTCCTTCTCCCCTACTCAGACACACACCCCCCCTTTGTTTCTCAGAAACACATTGACCCATCATTCGTGGGACTGCAGCACAGGTGCTTATAAAGTGCAGCTACCACCCTTCATCTGCTGTGGGACGGGCAGCTCCAGGCTCACCCTTTCACTTTTAGACTCCTGGACATAGGCCACTACCGGGCTCTGCCTCCTCACAGACTCCAGGTGCATGTGGTCACGTTCTCCATGTGACTTCCATGAAGTCCCTTTCAATTGGCTTAAAGCAAAGGGAGGACTAGGGAACCACTGCCCCATATGCTGGATTCATAGCACAGTAGCAACTCTCCTTAAAGGACGCAGCTCTAGTTTCTAACCTCACTCGTGGTCTCTCCAATCTCTTCTGGTTGCCTGAGGAAAACCGAAAGTTGAAAAAGACTGTCTGCTTTTGTAAATTCCACTTAGGTAGATTAGCACCTTACTCTGGAATATTGGAGTTTTGCCAACTGTGTCATCTATTTTCTTAAGGCCTCAGCCAATAATGATAGAAAAAGTCTCATTTTAACTCTTGCTATTTTAGCATATAACCATATTGCATAATCAAACCATTTTCTCCTCAGAATCAATATATTTATTTATTTAGAATTAATACATTTAAACTCTAGAAAAATATGCTAAGCCAAAACTGATCAGGACATTGATATTCTGGGTCAAGAAACATCTATTGACCTTAAAAAGTCATCTATTTATACAAGGGAGTGATACTCACCAGAAAGGTGAATGAACAGAGATACATGCAATAAACTGGATGTGTCTCAAAAACACTAGGCTGAGCAAAAGAAGCCAGGTACAAAATAATTCATATTTATGATCCCATTCAGATGAAACTCCAGAAAGGACAAGTCTAAATCTAGAGTGCCAGAAAGCCTAACAGTGGTGGCTCAGAGGTTGAAAGGGGTTTTCACTGGAATGGAAATTTTGAGGGTGACAGAAATGTTTGGTCTTACTTGTAGTGGTGAATTTGAGTTTGTCAGAGTACATAAGATTATCAAAATCCTCAAAATATATACTTAAAATAGGTACATTTTGGGGAGCGGATGTGACCCAAGTGGTTGAGGGCCTGCTTCCCACACGAGAGTTGCCGGGGTTGGTCCCCAGTGCCTCTAAAAAAACAAAACAAAAAAAACAAACAATAGGCAAGCAAATGAAAAAAAAAAAAAAAAAAACTCAGGGGAGCCAATGTGACTCAGTGGCTCGATCTCTGGCTCTGGACCTCAAAAAAAAAAAAAAAAGGTACATTTTGTTGTGAGTAAATTAGACCTCAATGAAATTTATTTTAAAAATATAAATATTAAATATGTATTTATTTATACATATTTGTGTGTATGTGTCCCTTATTAGGACTGATAGCTGCACACCTGGACGACATCATATTTGCCCCTATGGAATTGCTTTCACTGAACTGTACTTTATTTTTTGCTATGTCATAAAGCCCCTAAAGGACATTGTAAAAAGCAGCTCCATCTACTCATGCTGTATTTTCCAGAGGGACACTTCTGAGTGTGCTGTTCACCATGTTATGCAATATCCTCTCTAAGAGGATAAACAAGAGAAATTTCAGTAATATGTGAGCTACTTATGAACAATGTGTTTGTTTTTACCCTATGGACCCTGAATCACATGAAGGATCATTTTTCCCTCTCCCAGGTTACTGCTACATATCTCAGAGCTTTGTAACCTATATGAGTACTAGGACTTCAAGGCATACATTCTGTATATCAACATAACTTCCTAGTTCCCTTATTTTTCCTCATTAAAATTAAAGGTCTCTCATATCCACATTGATTTATTATTGCAAAAATAATACAGTTAAAAGCAGATTCTTGAGAACATCTGGCAACCAAGGGAAACTGAGAATATAAAAGCAACCAGGCAAGTAATAAAACTCCAAATGCTAAAGACTTGCCCAATCTCTCTTAAAATATACAAGGTATGAAAAGCCACTGCAAAACCCAGGTATAAAAAAAGTGGAACCTGTTTTATGCCATGACTATTGGTGAGAATTCTGAGCTGTGGTTCAAGGGGAGGAAATCTAGGGGAAATACTACTGGAACTCAGGCTTGTCATGCAAATGAAAGGAAATAATTATAAGAAAGTAACCTCAATTTTCTTAACTAGGAAAAGGGGTTTAAAGATGCTCATCTCACTGTGTTGTTTTGAGTATTCATTAAAATAATGTACATAAAAGGGCTTAGCGGTGTTGGGTATTTTTAAAATTTAGTGAAAATTAAACTATACAAATAGCATCTGAAAGTACAATTGTTTGTGACATTAATGAGGAAGAAGTAAGGACAATAGAGTGTGAGCGCCACACACAGCTGCTTCTCAAACAATTGGGGTTTGCAATGAAAAACAACATACAACGATTTTGGTATTTTCTCCTTCTGGCGAATTTTTGATTGTTATTATTCTGTGTTCGTTCTTTTCACAGCTGTTCTCAAGTTCACTAGCCATCTTGCTTGTGCTTTATCCTGTCAGCATGTTTCACACATCCTCTCCTATCTCCACACTTTTCAGACATCCGCAGTAGAATCTCACATACACAAGCAAAATTCTCTTCAAATCTACCTTTTATTTCTAGTTTGTTTCCAGCATGTCTTTTCTATGTCCGCAGGAGGGAGAACCTTTATGTTCATCTACTGGTTCATTCAGCGAGGAATAATGGAACATCTGCTACTTGTTAACAGATAGGTAACCAGTGACTGCAAAATGAGTTTCCAATACTACCTCGACAATCCTTAACATCATCTTGAGGTGGCCTGGTTAGTGTCTCTATTTCACGCAGGGGAAACTGAGACTAACTAAGGTGATGTGAAATACATAGTTTAAAAATTAGAATACTTATTCATTGCTGGTGGCAATGTAAAATGGTGCAGCTACTATGGAAGACAGTTTGGTGGTTCCTCAAAAAGTTAAGTGTAGAATTATCATATGACCCAGCAATCACATCTCTAGGTATATACCCAAAAGAATTGAAAGCAGGGATGCAAACAGATATTTGCACACTGATGTTCATAGCAGCATTATTCACAATAGCCAAAAGATGAAAGCAACCCATGTCTATCAACCAAGGAATGGATAAACAAAATGAGGCATATACGTACAATGGAATATTATTCAGCTATAAAAAGGAATGAAGTTCTAATACTTACAATACTATGGATGAACCTTGAAGACATCATGTTGAGTGAAATAAGGCAGACACAAAGGACAAATATCATATGATCTCACTGATATGAAATAATTAGAATATGCAAACTCCTAGAGTCTGAATCTAGAAAGCAGGTTGTCAGGGGACAGGGTAGGGATAAGGAATGGGAAGTTGAGGCTTGAAATGCACAGGGTTCCTATTTGAAACTGTGGAACTGTTTTGGTAATGGATGGTGGTGATGGTAGCATAACATTGTGAATGCAATTAACAGCACTGAAATATACATATGAATGTGGTTAAGAGGGGTAGCAAAATAAAAAAATTTTAAATCCATGGAACAGTACTGCACAAACAGTGAACCCTAAGTTAAATCACAGGCTATAATTAGTAGCACAGCTATAAAAATGTGCTTTAATCAATTGCAACAAAAGTTCCACACCAATGCAAGGTATTAATAATATGGTGGAACATAGGAATCCTGTATTTTATGAATGATTGTTCTGTAAACCCACAATTTCTCTAATAAAGAGAAAAATTAGACTCTGAACTTCTACTTTCTGCACTATGACAGTCTAGAAGGACCTTTCCATGGCAATGGAAAGAGATCCTGGCTATTTCACAAGAAATATACTTTATAATAAATTGCCAAACATATAAGGAAGTAAGGAAAATAAAGTGGGGGAAAAAGAAAGGAAAGAGGGAAGGAAGGAAGGAAGAACAACAACAGAGAGCTAAAACAAAATTGGCAATGGTGTAGGTAAATATAGGAGCCAGGTTACCCGAGGATAAATGTCTACACCAGAGAGGGACTATGTCTTGAGCCCACTTGAAGATGAGGAAGAGGAAGCTGGGAAACCCCCATTTTAAGGCCAGACCTTCAAAGAAAACTAATGTGATACTAAATCAGCAGTGCCCACCAGAAGCAAAGGAAACCTCTGAAGGAAAGCATCATAAATTTATACCCCCAGCTTACCTACAGATTAAATTGAACCTATAAAAAATGAATAAGCACAAATGAAAACAAACCACATCCAATTCATCAGAAACAATGAATAGTTTGAGTATTTAGGCAACCAATGATCTCAGATATGAAAATTAACAGTATAAAAAGTATAGTCAAGGTTTAAAGAAAAAAATGTTAAGGGGTAACTAGGAACCCTTAGCAAGTCAAATTAAATAATGGCAAGGTCAGATGAGGAGCAGCAGAGGTATACCAGAAGGACAAGAAGGTGTTAGGCGATGGTTATCCACAGAGGAGACAGTATGCCCCTGGCTGAGGCAGATAAGCATGTGGCAGGTGAAGTGGCAGGGGGAGTAAGGACTGCTGCAGAGACCACAGCAAACCCAGCAGCTTTTAGTGTGGATTGTACTGCAGGTCTGCTGTTGACAATTTCTTTCAACTTTTAAATATTTGAAAAATGTCTTTATCTCATGCTCATTTTTAAAATTTTTATTGAAGTATGTCATTCATACATGAACTATACATAAACAATAAGTATATAGTGAACTTACAAAACAAACATGTATAACATCATATAGGAGTCCCATACATCACCCCACCACCACCTTGCATTGTTGTGAAGTGTTTGTTACAATCTATGCAAGAGCATCATCAAAATGTTACTACTAACTATAGTCCATATCTTATATTAGGTTGTATTTTCCCCCAACCCACCCTATTATTTTTTAAAATATATCTTTATTACAGAGGTTGTGAACTTACAAAACCATCATGCACATGTGTAGAATTCCCATACAACCCCTTCACCACCACACCACACTGTGGTGGAATATTTGTTACAGATTATGAGATAATATCATCAGACTATTACCACCAACCAAGGTCCACAGTGTACATTTGGCACACTTTGCCCATACCCCCCCCCCCATTATCAACACAGAGGGCTGAGAAGGACTACTGATGTTTAATGTATGTAGAGGCTTTAATTAACTTGACTGTGAAAGTGTGGAAATGGATAGAGTTGATGGTAACACATTATAGTGAGTAGCACCTGGTTTATAAATGGGATTGTGGCTGGAAAGTGTAGTCTAGGGATGTAAATGTTAATCGAAAGAAAGCTAGAGAATAATCTAGGGACTGAATAACACAGTGAACCCAGAGGAGGATGAGAATTGTGGATGATAGTACAGATGCAAGAGTGTCTTTCTGTAAGCTAGGGCAGATGTACATCACTATTGCAGGGTGTTGGGAATGTGGAGAAGCATGGAAAAAATACAATTGGTTATGACCTATGGGCTATGGTTAACAGCAATACTGTAATATTTTCACCCTCTTTTTTGAAATATACCTTCACTGGATATAGAATTCTTACTTAGTGTTTGTTTACAGCATTGTAAAATGTCATTCCACTGTCTTCTCACATTCATTGTTTTTTTTCTTACAAGGGAAATGTCATTTAGAATGCTGTTCCCCTATGCATAAAGTTTCTTTGTTCTTTGGCTGCCTGTAACATTTGCTTTTCATCTTTGATTTTTCAAATATTTTATTACGATGTAGCTTTGTTTGCATTTAGCCTGATTATTTTTCACTGATGTTTCTATTTTGTTTTAACATCAAATTTAGAAAAATTTTGAATACTACTTTATCAAGAAAATTTCCATAGCAATTTTACTCTTAGGTATTACCCCAAGGGAAATGAAAATATAGCTACACACACACACACACACACACACACACACACACATGCAAATTTATATAAGAGATATTATATATTATAAAAATCAAGATCTAGAAACAACCTAAATATCCATTAGCAAATATATGGATGAACACATTGTGGCATATTCAAACAGAACTGCTCTTCAACAATAAAAAGGAATTAAGTCCTGATCAGCACAGTAACATGCATTTCAAAAACATTACGCTGAGTGACAGTAGCCAGGCACAATTTAATATATTCCATACAGTTTCATTTATATAAAATTTTAGAACAGAACAGGAAAATCTGAACTTTGGTTGTAGAAATTAGAACCATGTGGCCCTGGTGAGGGGATAATTGACTAGAAAAGGCACAGCTGAATGTAGTCCTTACTGGGTTATGGAAACATTCTAGATCCTAATTGGGTGGGGAATTACACAAGTATATACATCTGTCAAAACTCCTCAAACCATACACTTAAACCTGTGTATTTTATGACAAGGTACCTGGCCCTCTTCACTCAAAAAAAAAATAAATGGACAAGCTAAACAATTGATAACATCTCAAGAGAGAATTTGAGAAATGGAAACTAGATCTGAGAAATTACACAAACTAAAGCACAGAGAGAGCAGAGATTAGAAAATAAAAAGAAATGGTAAGAAAGAAACCTTTTTCTGTTAATTTGATAAGCTAGATATTTGGATCAAATTTTTGCTAACAAATAATTAAAAGTTCAGGTTAAAGTATTTTAAGAATTTTTATTTTAAAAAAACATGGAGGGAAGTAGATGTGGCGCAAGCAGCTGGGCACCCACCTACCACATGGGAGATCCCGGGTTCAGTTCCTATGCCTCTTAAAAAAGAGGAGCAAGACAGCAAGCTGGTGTGATGGGCTGGTACAGTGAGCTGGTGCAACAAGATGATACAACGAGATGATGTAGTGAGGAGACACAATAAGAGACACAACAAGCAGGGAGCAGAGGTGGCCCAAGCGATTGGGCTCCTCCCTCCCACATAGGAAGTCCTGGGTTTGGTTCCCAGTGCGATGAGCAGACACAGAGAACACACAACGAACAGATTCAGAGAGCAGACAGCAAGCGCAAACAATGAGATGGGGGAGAAATAAATAAATCTTCTTAAAAAATGTGGAGCCACTGTGGAGGACTGTTTGGCAGTTCCTAAAGAAGTTGAATATAGACTTGCCATGTGACTGGCAATACCACTACTGGATATATACCCAGAAGAAATGAGAACAGTGACACGAACAGACATCTACACACCCATGTTCACAGCAACATTATTCACCATTGCCAAAAGTTGGAAACAACCCAGGTGTCCATCAACAGATGACTGGATAAACAAACTGTGGTCTAGTCAAACGATGGAATATTATGCAGCTAAAAGAAGAAATGAAGTCATAAAGTATATGACAACATGGATGAAACTGGAGGACATTATGTTGAATGAAGCAAGCAGACACAAAAGGACAAATACTGTATGACTGCATTACTATGAACCAAATATATTGTGTGTAACATACTGTTTGATTCAAAAAAATTTTATGTGTATCCAGTACATTTAATTGAGAAATGTATGTATTTATTCACCTGTGTTTACTTTTTAGTTTTTAATTGCTTATATATTCAATTATTAAATGTACAAAATATAGTTTAAAAAATTTTTACAAAAAAAATGTGGGGCTGACAAGAAACTAATGAATCATTATACCAAAAATATGATCAGAAGAAGGAATCCTAGGTGGAAAGCAGAACACTGAAACCACTTTAGCTCTGAGGACTTTTGCCAAACCTGGGAATAGCTTATATTTTGACAGTCTCCTTGGACTTTGGATTGAGTGATCCCAGCTCAGGAGCAATAAAATATATGCCTCTTCAGGGCATATAGTTCACTCAGGTAAGAATGATATGGGTAAGCCTGCCCAGCCATAGCCAAATCCAGGCAACTACAGTGAAAGTTACTTTGGCTTTGAGGTTGAGGAAGGATGATATTAGATGGAAACTAGGTCACCAGAAATTCAGGGCTACAGGAAGACCTCAATATGATTTGTGGCTAAAATTTTCATCACCTTTGTAGTTCTGTAAATCGCAAGCAGTTTAGGTAAGGAGTGCACCTTGGTGCCTGGAAGTAGAAAATCCAAACTCTGTGTGGATGAAAGCAACACATCCTATGCCCACAAACAATGTTCCTCCCAAATTGCCTATGGATACAAGCATTTCACTGTTAAAAATGAGCCCAGAAGGAAATATGGCACTGTGAGGGAGAAGAAAAGAGTGTTTCAGACTTCTGACCTCCAGAACTGTAAGAGAATAGATTTATATTGTTTTAAGCCACTAAGTTCATGGCAATTTGTTACAACAGCAATAGGAAACTAACATATATAGGAAAACATAAAATGATAAAAGTCATTCATTCAATCCAAATTACTCAAAAATAATATAGGGAAAAAAAAAGAATCAAAGAAATGGTGGGTAAAAGAGAAAGTACACAGTAAGATATTAGAAACATGTTGCTTTTACCCAGGGGGAAACAAAAAAAAAGCAGATGTAAATGAGCTGAAATAGAGCTGAAATAGAGCAGTGGGTAGTAAGAGGAAAAGGAGGTGATAGAACCAAAACGCATTTTTTTCAGGAGATAAAATCAGCAGGACTCAGCATTTGGATGTGGAGGGTGAGGAAGAAGAAGGATTCATGAATGATTCCTCTGTTCCTGACTTGAGCAATTAGAAGAACAATGGCTATAAAACTTGAATTAAGGAAACACTAGGAGAGACAGGTGTGCTGGGGTGGGGCTGATCATTTCAGCCTAGACGATGTTGAGCTTGAAATGCATATAGGACAGAAAGGTGAATGTACAAAATCATTAGGTATAGGGCTATGATGAAGGGATGAAATCAGGTGCAGAGGCACCGATTTGGGGTGATGGAAATGATAAGATTACCCAAGAAGGGTGTACAGAAGATGAAAGGTAAGGCCAACAATGAAGCAGGAGAAAAATCAATATTTTAAAGAAGATCCATTATTCGGCCATAAAAAGGAATGAAGTTCTTGGATATCCATACCAAAAAGAATGAAAGAGGACCCCTATCTCACACCTTATGCAAAAATTAACTCAAAATGGATCAAAGACCTAAATATAAGGACCATAAAACTAGAAGAAAATGCAGGGAAGCCTCTTCAAGATCTTGTGGTAGGCAATGGTTTCTTAGACTTTACACTCAAAGCAAAAGCAATTAAAGAAAAAAATAGATAAATGGGGCCTCCTCCAAATTAAAAACTTCTGTGCTTCAAAGGACTTTGTCAAGAAAGTGAAAACGACTAATGGGAGAAAATATTTGGAAACCACATTTCAGATGAGGGTTTAATATCCAGAATGTCTAAAGAAATCCTACAACTCAACAATAAAAAGACAAATAATCCAATTAAAAATGGGCAAAAGACATGAACAGATGTTTTTCCAAAGAGCAAATACAAATGGCTAAAAATCACATGAAAAGATAAGCAATATCACTGGCTATTAGGGAAATGCAAAATCAAAACCACAAATGAGATATCATTTCACACCTACTAGAATGGCCACTATTGAAATCAAACAAACAAACAGAAAACTACAAAAGTTGGAGAGGATGTGGTGAAATAGGAACTCTCACTCACTGCTTGTGGGAATGTGAAATGGTGCAGACGCTGTGTAAGACAGTTTGGCAGTTCCTCAGGAAGCAACGAATAGAATTGCCATGTGATTCGGCAATCCTGCTACTATGTATATATACCCAGAGAATTTCAAGCAGGGATGCAAACAGACATTTGCACACTGATTTCATAGCAGCATTATTCACAATTGTCAAAAGATGGAAGCAACACAAGTGTCCATCAACAGATGAAAGGATAAACAAAATGTATACATATGATGGACTAGTATTCAGCTGTAAGAAAGAATGAAGTCCTGATGCATGTAACAACATTGATGAACCTTGAGGACATTATGTTGAGTGAAATAAGCCAGACACAAAAGGGTGGATATTGTATCATCTCCCTACTATGGATTAATTATAATAAGCAATCTAACAGAGCTAGTATCTAGAATATAGCTTACTAGGAGATAGAATGAGGGTAGAGAGTGGGAAGCTGATGCTTAATTTGTACAGATTTTCTAATCAGGTTGATTGCAAACGTTATTGTAGCACATTATTGTGAGTGTAATTAAGAGTGTTGAATTATGTGGGTAATTGTGGTTGAAAGAGGAAGTTTAAAGTCATGTATGTCACTAGAAAGAAAAGTAGAAGATAAAACATAAGGCTGTATAACATAGCGAACCCTGTTATGGATGATGACTGTGATAACTCTAAGAATGTTCTTTAAGAATGTTCATGAACTGTAATAAATGTATGTCACTATTACAAGGTTTTAAGAATAGGGTGGTATATGGGGAAAAATACACCTAATGGAAACTATGGACTATAGTTAACAGTAATATTTTAATGTTCTTTCATCAATTGTAACTAAGGTACCACACCAACGCTAAGTGTCAGCAACAGAGGTATAAGGGGTATGGGGTCTTTCTTTTTGGAGTAATGAAAATGTTTTAAAATTGACTGTGGTGATGAATATACAACTCCGAGATTGTACTGAAAGCCACTGAACGTTCACTTCCAGTGGATTGTATGGTGTGGGAATATATCTCAATAAAATGGCTTTAAAAAGGAATGAAGTTCTGGTACGTAGTAAAATGTGACTGAATCTTAAAAACATTTATGCTAAGTGAAATAAGCCCAACACAAATTGTATGATCCTACTTATATGAAAGATCTAAAACAAGCTCTAGATAAGCTCATCTAAGAGATAGAAAGTGGTTTGGATGTTACAAGGTACTGGGGGAGGGGTAATTGAAAGCTATTGCTTAATGGGTAAAGAGTTTCTATTTGGGGTGTTGAAAAGTTTTAGTAATGTATGGTGAGGATGGTTACACAACACTGTGAATGTAATTAATGCCATTGAATTGTACAATTAAAGTGGTTAAAACAGCAAATTTTATGTTATATGTACACTTTACCACAATACTTTTGTAAAAAGCAAGTCTGAGGAAGAGAAGCCCAGGAAGGAAAATCAGGCAGTCAAGGAAAGTGTGGTGTCATGGAAACCAGAGGCAACAAGAAGAGTCCCGAAAGAAGTGATCAACAGTGCCTAAGGCTGACAGTTATGCAAATAATATACTCTCAAGCAACATGTGGGGATGTAAAAAGGAAAAGATGGTATTTACTCATCTTGACCCATGAAGAGATGAAGCAGAGCTCCCCTCAAAAGCACTGCAGTCAGTTTTGGCTGCACTAGCTGAGAGTTGTGGAAAACCCTGTTTTGTCAGCCTGGCCAACTTTTCTTCTTTCTTCAAAGTGTAAATCCAAATCCCTGACCCACCTGTAGAAATTAGATATGGTTATGTTGTGTGATATCTTAATGCTTGATGTGAACTAGGTAAGATGAACAAACTTTTAATTCAGAAAGGCCTGGGATTCAATGCACTATCTGCCACTTTTAAGGATTGTGATATTAGCCAAAGTAACTAACTTCTTTTAGTTTCAGTTTTCCAACCTGTAAAATAGCAATAATATCTACCTTGCAGGAACTATAGTGATCATTAAGGATCATGAATGTGCCACACATCTGCTAAAGCTCCTGGAACATAGCCTAAAATAGCATAGACATTTAATAAATGATAAATCTAATGCAATATTCTACTAGCTTACATGTCTACTTTTTTAAACCCATGGACTGTCTATTCCATGGTTTCAGTTTCTATTTCCAGTTTCTATCACATATATTAGATTTAATTACATGTCTGCAGTTCTCACCAGGGTATCCTCATAAGTACAACTAAAATTCTGACTCACAAGACTAACATAAGCTACATTTTGGCATCAGCAGGATATAGAACAGAAACCATCCCTTGTCAGCAGGAATCTTTGCATTCACCCAGCACTTCAGTATGCACAGGTTTCTGGGAGATACCTACTTCCCAAGTGACTACTCAGGTCCAAGGAGATGAGACTCACACCAGACAATGTATGGATTTCTATCGCTGCGTAACAAATTACCCCAAAATACAGTCACTTCAAACAACAAACTTATCTCTCAATTTTTGTGGGTCAGGAATCTGGGCACAACTTAGCTGAGTCTTCTGGTCCAGGGTCTCTCATAAGGCTGTAATCAAGGTGTCAGTCAGGGCTGCAGTTATCTCAAGACTCAGCCAGGGGAGGATCCACTTACAAGTCCACTCACTTGGGGCTTGGCAGAATTTGGTTCCTCACAGGCTGAGGGCCTCAGTTTCCTGCTGGCTGGGCTAGAGACCTCCCTCAGTTCCTTTCCACATGGGGCTCTCCACAGTGCAGCTTCCACCATGGCAGCTGCTTCCACCAGAGTGAGCAAACAAGAGAGAGTGAGCAAGAGAAAACAGTCTTTTTGTAACCTAATATTGGAGTTGACATCCCATTACTTTTGCTAAATTCTGCTTGTTTGAAGCAATTGATTAGGTCCAGCCCACACTCAAGGAGAAGAGATTACAGAAGGGCGTGAACACCAAGAGGCAGGGATCCCTGAGCACCATCTTAGAAGCTGTCTACGATGGGCAGAGTGGGAACTAGCTTTGCTTCGAAGCCTTACTTCCCACAGATGTCAGTATCACCAGTAACAACTCCAAAAGCATAGCTTCCAGGTTTTCCCCAAGAAACGTGACAGTCACAAGTGTTACTGCACTCAGGGCAGTCTGAAATACTGCATTTGCATAAGATGTTTATAATTCATACATAGTTCCTTCAATCTTAATTGCAGTGTTCAGTCATTTTTATCACAAACAATGTTGCTTAACAATATAGTTGACATTCTACCCTTATCAGGTTACTAGAACAGAGATAGACATCTGGCAAAGATTAAATTCTCTTTACCAACAGTATGAAATTACCATTTTTGCAAGTCAAGAATGCTCAGGTATCAGCAAATTCATATGACTCAACCTAACATTATGTGCTTAATTAACGGGTAGCTGGCTATTGAATGTAATTGAACAGAATTGAACTTGCGAACTCAACACTGGGATAGTTAGACATCAAATAACCAATGTGAATCCAGGAAGTATAATAGAATATCAATGTTGACTCTTCTAGATAAGGACCAGGACGATCAAGCCTAGGGATGAGACCTTGGCATTCACGGAGGATGATTAGAGGAAACCTGCTGCAATGGAGGTCAAATGCCAAGTTCAGAAAAAGGAATTAATTTATTTTTTAACAAATATTTATAGCTGTGAAAGGCTTCATTTCAGTTCAGGTCACTTAAATAAAATTGTTTGATACACTCAGTATATACAAGGAAGTGTGCAAGGGGCTAGAAATGGAAACATATAAGGCACAGTTTCTGACCTTAAGAAACCAATGTGCTTACATTTATTGAGCTTCTATTTATGCCAGATAGTATGCCAGGAGCTAAAGATAAAAAGATTAATGAGATACAGTCTCTGTACTCAAGGTATTTATGGTCAAATGAAGAGAGGCACAAAAATCGTCATTTAAAATACAAGTCAGAGAGTGGCAGAGATATGGATAAAAAGGTGGGAGAGGACCTAATAATACAGAGCTTTGTAAACCTTTCTAGAGAGTCATTGAAGGTTTTCATCTGGGTGGTAGCAGTATGATCAGAAATAATCTCCTGGCTACTGTGCACAATATAAAGAGGTGAGTGTAGAGACAAAAGAAAAAGAAGTTTTTGCAGAGAGGAAGAGGATCTGAATTAAAGTAGGGGTAGAAGGAATGAAGACTTCCTTTATGTCAACTTCTGCCCAAAGAGATACCCAAATCAATCACAAATTCTCCTTTATCACTTACTAAAGAAAAAGCAGCGCTGCCTTAGCCTTCCCAACTCCACCCCATCAGCATTTTTCCATAGGCTGCTGGCAAAATCCCATTTCATGACTCATTCAGGTAGATTTAATGCCCAGTGCCTAGTAAACTGTAGGTACCTCAAACTCTTGTTTTTCCTTGACCACATGAATCAGGGAAGCAGCTCCAGAATGAACATGGACACATGCCTTGCCTCCTGTTTTGTTGGCTGCTTTCTCTTGGCACAAATCTGTACCCTTGAAAAGAAGGGACTTGGGCTAAAAAACAATGAGAAGCATCTGTGCCATAATATACACAGCTCTCTTTTGAAATCTCCTGTCCCTGATTCAGAGAGCCTGACAGCAGCCAGAACCAACTGTTTGGCTAATGAAATCACAAAATCTAAAGAAAAAAGAAACTAAACAACCTATAACTTCCATTCAAAATATTCACAATGTTCAAAGCTGACTTCATTGCTCAGAAGACCTTTCATTATTCAGTTATTTGAGCACTACCATGGACCAGGCACTGCAGGGCACAAAAGTGAATCAAATATAGGTCCTACATTAGATGAGTTCATGTTTCAATGGATAAGAAAGAGATGATTGATTATATGATGATGATGCAGATAGATAAATACATGGTTCATTTATAGATAGCTTGATTAATAGATAGAGAGTAATTGATTGATTAATTACTGCCTGTTGTAGGTTGAATTATGTCCCCCAAAAATATATGTTAAAGTCTTAATCCCTGGTACCTATGAATGTGAGCTTATATGGAAATAGGGTCCATGCAGGTAAAATTAGTTAAGGTTAAGTGAGGTCATACTGGATTAGGGTGGACCTTAAATCCAATGACTGCTCTCCTTATAAGAAGGCCATGTGAAGACACAGAGAGCCTCAGACACACACAGAGGGAAGGTAGCTATCTGAAGTTGGAAGCAGAAATTGGAAAGATGTAGCTACAAGCTGGAGGATATCAAGAATTGCTGGCCACCACCAGAATCTAGGTGAGACGCAAGGAAGGATTCTTCTCCAGAGCCATTGGAGAGAACATGGCCCTACTCGCACCTTGATTTCAGACTTCTAGCTCCAGAACTGAGAGACAATAAATTGCTGTTGTTTTAAGAGACGTAGTTTGTAGTATTTTGTTACAGCAGCTCTGGGACACTAATATATTGGCCAACATAGCAGGTTCTAAAACAAAAGGCTAAGAAGCTTTATCAGAGAGGATAGATCATCAACCTTTGCCTGGAATACAAAGGTGGGCTTTACAGAAGAAGGGCTATAAGCTCTGGTTATTGAAAGATAAAGAGAAGCTTTATAATTAGAGAAGAAAATGGGAGGAAATTCCAGACTTGTTCAATGACAGGTGGCAAAATAAATAAGAACGCAACTAGACTTAAGAAAAATGTAGGGCATATAGTGGGCAGTGGTGAATTCAGTGAGGTAACACCCTCCATTCCTCTCCCATGGCTTTTCTTTTTGTTTTTTTGTTTTTTTTTTATGAGAAAGAGACATCTTTGATATATACCTCTGATTTCTAATCAGCCTGCAGCTAAATTGTGATGTACAATAGACTTTGACTTAGGTGTTCCTATATTTTCATCTCATTTCTAGAAACTCATACTATTTTTTGGCTACCCAACATTCCCAGGATACAATAGTATTAAAAGTTTCTCCCCTCCTCCTAACAAAATAGTGATAGGAACACCATAGCTTTTTCAGAGAAAATAGAATATGTTGTTATAAATGAATAACACATTATATGGGGAAGTAAAAAAAAAAAAAAAGGCAAATATTTAAATCACAAATTCAATAAAACCTTTTGTTTTTCCTGCTTGCAATGATCAACCTTTCTTAATCCCTGATGTAGAAATTGTAATTAAATCTCTGGCGCAAATTTGGCAAACACAGCAAGACCCCCACTGTGTGGGCGGCTCGGAATCTGCCACATAAGCCTCCAAATAAGTCTTTGAGTCAGGTCGCAGATGGCAAGAACAGCTCCAGTGCCGCCAACTGACCAGCCATGTGCGACATAAAATGCAAATAACTCTCCATGATGACCAAAGGGTACTTCTTTGGTGTTCAGATGTACTGCAGCCCACTTCACAATATGGACATCCATCTCTTCTTGAATAAATTATAAAAATTGTGCTATTAAAATTTTCCAACTCAATACTGATTATTTGACCGCGATGGAAACAACTGAGAACTGTTCCAGTCACTTGGAAAATAGCAAGAAAATCATCAAGAATTCCAAGCAGCCCACAACCTAAAGTGAAATGTAGGACAGAGTGGGAGACCGTAAGTCAGCCTGCCGGCATTTGGCTCTCATCCACATACACACTACATGAGGAAATCTTAAAAGGATTTTCCAAAGGCTTAGAAGGTAATCTGTACATTGCGCATTTTTCCAGATGGTAACTGGGAGAAGTTTGTGCTGGCAGATTGGCTGACGTTACCCTGCATTGTCAATGTTTATGTTCTCCAATATATCTGTTATAGCCCACTGGAGAGAATCAAATGGGTGGTGATTAATTTCTTCAAGGCAGATGGAAAAGGGGAAAAACCTAGTTTGTGGTATCATCAAGAAAAAAAGGAAGGTAGAATGACTCCTAAAATATGAAAGAAATGCTCAGTTATTTGATTTGAATAAAGCAATGGGTCCCATCTGGGCCTATGGAGATTTACAAGAAGAAAATAAAATTTTCAGTTATTAACTTCGGAGACACAAAGGTGGGAACAGTTGCCGTGAGGGCACATGGGTATGATATTCTTATAAAAAGCTGTTAAGATGGGACTCTTCCTTCATTTCATGATTGACTGAGACCCCAAAGGTAGGGAAAAGCTCAGGCATGCCAAGCACCTGCACACCACACAGGGAAGTGGTGGATCTCATTTGCAGAACACGCCATGCGACAGTGGAATCAGTTCTGCTAGTATGCACCCATCACTTTCATGCAAGTTGCATTGAGAGAAGGTTAGAGAGACTGGTAGTGGGGAAATGTTTGGAGAGAGTTGTCAGTGTGCTGTGTAGGGGCTCCCACAGGATGGAAAGGAGAATACTTTTCCAAAATGAGAGGGGTTACATCACGGAGGCCATGACAGGTGTTCCTAGAATTTGAGGGAACTGAGGATTGATACATGACTAAAAACTGGAAAATCTGAAGGCTAGAGGCTGTGGCTTAGAAAAGGCAGCATTGAGAAGATATACATTTGCCCTGAAAGTATAGCAAAGGCATGGGTTTTCCATGAGTTGGACAAGAGCCAGTTAGGGTTTCCCCACTTAAGCTGGAGAGGAGCTATGACACAGCAGAGTAGGAAAATTCTGAAAACCAGAAGAAGCTGGAGGCAGCAGGTGGGAATCTACAAATAACTCACAAAGCGCATCATGAGAAAAACAAATCAATATTTGGAAGCTTCCACATCTCACATGGATGTGTCAGTTATTAATTTATCGCAACTTAGTTCAGAATGCACCCTTCAATATATGCTCTATGACAAACAATGATGTAGTTTAGATGTAGTTCTCAATGGCCTAAATCTTAGATCTTTTAAACATTTCTCCATGAAAGTGAGCACAATTTTCAGCTCTCTCAGAACAGTGTGCTGGAAGGACCCTGCAGGACAAAGAGCCTGTTCTGCAGTTTTCACCAAAGGCCAGTGGTGGGCAGTGTGGGAGTGAGACCATCTGGTGGATCACAGACCCGGCTACAGGCACAATTCTTCCCAGACCTTGCAGCCTCTGCCTGTCAAGAGCTTTTCTGAACGTGGGAACCAGAGCCCTCACTCAGTCCACTCATTGAGAATGTCTCCTGCCCACACCAGCGCCCAGACTCTCTGCAAGACCACAACCTGCACCCATGGCTTATGGCCTGGAGGCTCACATACCGAGCTGCTCCTTCTGCAAGCCCCCATGCAGCCCTGGTGCTCTGACGGACTCCTGCCCACACTGGGGCCTGGACACGCACACAGCCCCAGGTGCTAATCACCTGCTTCTGCACCTGTGCTCTGGAAAGTTGTCTATTGTTTGCCCAGCAACTGGAGACCAGCTCCAGTCCTGCTCAACAGCGAACTCCTCTGCTATCTGGTGTTTGAACCACACCATCTCCAAGAAGGTCTGAACCTTTCCAGATTTGTCCATCCCTGGGTACTCTCACTCCTACTTTTATCCTACTTAGTAATTCTTTATATTAAATTTCCCCTGTTTAACCTACTGTGTAATTCCTATTTCCTGATTATACAGACTGCTTTGTATAATGCAATTCTGTAATTTTACAAATCAGGTCAAATCTTCTGCCCCTTACTCCTCCCTTCCCAACCTCCTCCAACCTGGAGGAGCAAGATCGCCTCATGAGTGGCGGGGGGTTGGAAACAGAAGAGCAAATTGGTGAGATAGAGAAGAAAGCATAAGCTTCCTGCCCCACTTCAGGCTTCTTGTATCACTGCTGGCCTGACACAAGACAGAATAAGGGGAGAATAGAAGATTTGATTAAATGAACCCTTGCAATTATGTGATTATGAGTTTCTTGGGGCCTAACGGTAAATGGAAAAGCAATGGCATTTGCTTGAGGCTTTATCCAGGGATGGCAAAGAAGAAGGCAAGGGAAAAGGATCAAAGGGCCAGGGTAAGAAAGAGCAACATGACTATGTACTTGTACACTAATGCACCCCTAATGCCTGCTGAAATATCTTCTTTTGAGGTATGGATTTCACCAAACTATTAGAATTGTATTCTGCTAATCTGTAGGCTACACGAGAGACTGTCATTTTCACCACTAAAGCTTTCAGCTACTAGCAAAGAGGATTGTCATGTCTTTTTAATATTGTTGTTATGGCCAAGAGCCAAAGAAGACAGGAAAAAACTGTAACCAATATTTAGTCAGAGAATAGCAACCTTCTTCAGAAGTAGGTTATGACAAAATGTATAATGGCCTGTAACATACAGTTTGTCATAACCTATAAAATTGTGCAGGGCAGAGTACAAACTGTAATACAAACTATAGTCCATGGTTAGTAGCAATGCTTTAATATGTGTTCATCAATTGTAACAAATGTACCACACTAATGAAAGATGTTGTTAATGTGGAAAAAGTATGGGAGGGGGACAGGGTGGGGCATATGGGAGTCCCCTAGATATATGTATTTATATATATATATTTATTTATTTATTTAAATTTTAATGAAGTATATCATTCATACATGAATATGCATAAACAATAAGTATAGAATAAAGCTGTGAACTTACAAAACAAACATGCATAACATCATACAGGGGTCCTGTGGCAGTTTGATATTATTTATGAATTCCAAAAAGAGATATTATTATGTTTGTATATTGGTCTGTTCCTCTGGACCTGATACCCTTTGACTGTATTAGATTTAGCTGAGATGTCTTTGATTAAATTATGTTAAGATTAGGGCTTTGATTCAGCCATGTCATTAGGGTGACTCAGATTTGAGTCCCTGCCCCCTTGGTGGGCTATAAAAACAGATGCTCAATCAAGACCACAGAAGTAGACACACACAGAAGATACACAGAGGGAGACAGCCCAACAGACACAGCAGAAGCTCCGGGAAGAGCAATGACCCATTCACCTGATAGTTTACAGCTGACCTTTTGAGGAGACCAGAGCAGCTGAACCCAGAAAGAAATGAGCCCTGGGAAGAGAGATGAGCCTTATGCCAGCCTACAGCTGAGATTGGAAGAAGCTGGGACCATGGAGCCTTAAGAGGGAAGAAGAAGGCTGAACTCTTGCAGACGTCGCCCGCCATCTTGCTTCAACACTTGACAACAGAGTTTGATAAGGAAGTAACCTTGAGTTGGACTCTTTAGGGCCTTGTAACTGTAAGCTTTTACACGAAATAAATATCCTTTATAAAAGCCAACAGATTTCTGGTACTTTGCATCAGTACCCCTTTGGTTGACTAATACAGGTCCCATACACCAACCCACCACCAATATCTTACAAATTATGAAAGATTATCATCAAAATCTTACTACTAACTATAGGCTATATCTTACATTTGGTGTATTTTTCCCCCAACCCACCCTATTACACATGTGCATGATTGTTTTGTAAGTTCACAACTCCCCTACATTTTTTTGTTTCTTTGTTTTTTATTTTTTATTTTTTTATTTTTTTAAACACTTTATTGAAGTATATCATTCATACATGAACATACATAAACTATAAGTGTTCAGTAAACATCGTGATCTTACAAAACAAACATGCATAACATACAGGGCTCCCACACATCACCGCCCCCCACAAACACCCTGCATTGTTGTGAAACATTTGTTAACAAATCATGAAAGAGCATTGT
>JAQZBX010019271.1:0-33939 GCA_029593785.1 Cabassous unicinctus
CTAACCTCCCTCACTCTTGCTGTATTCTGTTGGTTAAGAGCAAGCCACCAACACAGCCCACTCCAGGGAGGGGATCACACAAGGGCTTGAACACCAGGAAGTGGGGTCCACAGGGGACTAACCTGGCTACCGGGGTGATCCTGCCCTCCTTCTTAGCAATCACACCTCTCTCTGGTTCTCTAACTCCACTTTCTCTTTTTACCTCCCTGCACTGATGGCAGCCTTTTAGGCCCCTTCAATAACTTCTCTTTTTTAGCCCACCCCTTTGCTCTGTGCTTATATCTTTTTTTTATTTCTAGCATGTCATATGTTCCCTGGTCAATGGTTCAACCATATACTGACTCCTCCATTTTTCAATGTAGCTCTGACCTGGTTCACTGCCTGCTGGATAACTAAGCCTGTGTCATAGTCTGACCAAAATCGAACTCATTTCCCCCATTTTCTGCCCTCCTGCCCCAGCTTTTCTCTGTCTAAGGGAATGTCCAACCATTAACCAAATTGCACAGGTCAGAAAGCAAAAGACCTCTTTGAAATACCTGCCTCTGTTGTCCTCTGACTGTCCATCATCCAGCCAGTCTCCATGGCCTATCCATCTAAGTCCTAATTAGTTCTTGAAGCTACACCCTCTTTTCCATTCTCACAGCTCAATTAATCTCAACTAAGGTGCTCATCATCTGTTTCCTCGTTTATTAAACTAGCCTCCTTAAAGGACTCCTGACCTACAATTCATCTCCCCTTAGATCAGTTTTCTCCTAATCGGCAAACCCGACCAAGTTCTTGCTCTGTAGAAACTGCATGCTGACTTCCCAATACCTACAGAATGAAATCTGAAAGAAATCCCAGTGGAGCAGAAGTATGGGCTATGGAATCAGACACACTTGAGTTCAATCCAGACTCCATCATTAATTGTTTGAGTTAGATACAGTTAAAAAAAATATCCTTGGGCCCTAGTTTCTTAATCCATAAGGAATAATATCTTCATTGTAAAATTGTTAGGATTAAATGAATTAACATACATTGCCTGAGAGAGAGTGTGTTCTTCATAAGTGGGGTTGTTATTGGTAATAGGCTGCCAACAGATCTAGTTTTATCTCTGTGAAATCAATTCCAAAGCACATGTTGTTTCTGAAAAATGTCATGCACTCTACTCTACTTTGAACATGCTGATTTTTCTGCTTGGCTGGCCCTCTCCTGTCCATTTTCCCATCCTACTTTTCCCCCATAGACCAGGGGTTCTTAACAAGGAGTCATGAGCTTGAACTGAAATAAAAAAAAAAAAAACAACAACATTATTCTTGTGGGGACGTGTTGGTGTGGGTGTGATATATTTATTAAATAATACACAGTATAGTGTGGACTTAGTAAGGGGTCTGTGGTTTCCACCTGACTGGCAAAGGGATCCGTGGAACAAAAAAGATTAAGAACCCCTGCCATAGACAAACTTCACCTTCAACACTTCACTTTACCACTTCTATTGGAGCCTCTTGGTCATTAGGACCACCCGAGGGTCTGTATTCCAAGGTGGCAGGGGTTTCACTGGATGTGGTTTAGATTCACAGTAAACTGTAAAAACTGTGAGTGGAAAGTAGAGCTCTTCATCACCTTTATATCCCAAATGTCTCACCCAAAATCTATCATACAGAGGCAATAAATAAATATTTTTTGAAAAATATATAAATATTTTCTAGCATCTGAATGAATACTGCTTTTTCTTATTATTTAAAGGCAATAGCCAAATTACCTTTTGAAATCTAAAAACTCTAGTCAAGGTCTATGGTGGAGGAACAAATTCACTTTAGAATACATTGAAATTAAAAATATAAGCAGAAACTCAATTTAAGTAGTCACAGTGGAAAAGGGCATGACTTAATGAAGCAAGACAGAGAAAGCTTACAAGGCAAGGGATGAAACTACTGGCTTTCAAAGAATAAATGTATTTGTATAGAAAAAAATTAAGAAACTGGGGCATGAACATCAGAAATCAAAGAAAAAATAAAAGAAGAATTTATACACAGGGTGAAGTTGATGGAGAAAGAGAAGAGGTTGAGCAAAACCAAATCCAGAAGGTGGATGTGGCTCAAATGGTTGGGCGTCCGTCTCTCATATGGAGGGACCTGGGTTTGATCCCTGGGACCTCCTGGTAAAATAAAGAAAAATATAGAAGGCATGCCACTAGGGCAGCGAGTGAGTGAGCCCCCAGGCACCACGTGTGGGTGCGCCGCCAGGCCCCGCCGAGCCACACGGCAAGATGATGACATAATAGCAGAGTGACGCGAGGGAAAGCCAAGATGAGACGTGCCAAAAAAATAGGAACTAAGGTGGCGCAGGCAGTGGGATGCCTCTCTCCCACATCGGAGGTTCCCAGGAATGAATCCTGGTGAAGACAGAAGCAGAAGGATGAGAGGAGAGGGCAGGAAACAGACACAGAGAATTGCCCAGTGAATGGACACAAAAACAGCAAAAACGGGGCCGGGGGGAAGGGGTTAAAAATGGATAAAAGTAAATAAATAAATAAATCTTAAAAAAAAAAAGACAAAACCTTTAAAAAAACAAACAAAATAAAAAACCCCAAAACCAAATCCAGCTGATTTGCAAAAAGAAAAGGGGGTGCTTGACTGTAGAGAAAAACAACTAGATTAAATGGTGCTGAAAGAGACGAAGTGAGTAATGAAGTGTCTTAAGAACCCCTTCAAGAGCAGGAAGGGCTATAGTCTGAGATTAAAGGGTGTGGAGAAATGATGGATGAAAGCTCAAAGAACGCAAGCAGTTAATGGCAAAGGAACCTCAGCCTCCTGTTAGGGAAATCACCGAAGCCTGTCATGCGGCCAGCACCCTGCCCTCACTTCCCCCACCTCCTTGTCTGGGGACTCTCAAGCACATGCTAAGCAGCAGCCATCCTCTGCCTTCTGCTATCCCCTCTCCTTTTCTATTGTCTGCCCTTCCACTACTTGGGGTGGTGGTGTTGTCTAATGAAAAGGCCCCACCAGACCTCAAACCCAGACCTCAAACCCAGAAACCCAGAACAAGCAGCGCCGGATGCTTATCAGAACAGGAATTCGCGTGGCAAGACTCTTCACCCCGAGGTGCATGAAATCCACACTCAAAGAGCATATATTTGCCTCTTCCCTCTAGTGTGAAGCAGAGCAGTGTCAGCCACCCCAGGAGACTGGCTGTGATGGGACTTCTCCTGCTCTTTTGGACTCTTTGTGTTGTGTAATCAAGGAGCGTTTCCTTTCCTGGACTCTCTTCTGTGCAATAAAGTGATCACTTGCTGAAAGTTTCTGATGTGCCCTGAACCTGTGTTCCCACACGCCCCGTGGTAGCAGCTTGCTCCGCACTTCCACGAGGTAAAGAGGCAGCTTCTCCGTGAGGGCATGGCCAGTTGGACCTAGATGTCCTGACTCAGGGTTCTTGAGAGGCACCTGCTCTTCGAGCTTTTCCTGATCAACCCACTGTTTTCACTAGTTAAAGCCAGCCACTTAATAAAACCAAGTCCGGATTCTCCAAGTTTGCCAAGACAGGAATGATCACTACAAGTGGGTAGTCGCAGGAGGATCTCAGGGTGTAAAGGTTTGTGTGTGTGTAAGAATGTGTGTTTGTATGAGTGTTTTAAAGGAAGACAATTAGCTTCCTACCATTGAAACAGCTCTGCAAAGAAACTCATTGGTAGAATCCTATGAAATATTAACTTGCAGCTGAGAGTGAGCACCCTGGTTAGGGACGGTAACCATTGCTAATTTAGATGTCTTTCTTCTGTGTTTTTGAAGCCTGGGTGAGCAAATGTTCAAAGTTCTTAATGGCACATGGGCAGAAGTGAGGTGACCAGAAGAGGGAAAGAGGACAAGGCAATATTAGAACTTGAGTTCATTGACATTTGCACCACTGATTACAGAAATTGTGGGCGGTCTGCCTGCTGCCAGGTGACAATAATGAGGAGTGCCGAGCAGGCTCCCGAGCACTTCCACAGATCTGGTTTATGTTTTGGTAGACAGGGGACTGATGCTGGTCTTAAGGAAAAAGGAAGGGAAGGTGCCAAAGGAGGGGATTTTATTAGGTTTATTCTGAGAACAACTTTCGGTTCCAGCAAACACGTTTTTTCTTTGAGACCATTCATAGCCGAGGGTGCTAGCCAAGTTACTGGGCTGTATGAATACTCTGTACAAAAGCGAGAGGAATCCATCTTTACTATCGATGATGGAAGGCAAAAAATGACAGGAGTCAGAAGCTGTGTCGTAGCTCTCGTCATACTGTGGATAACCAGTTATCTCATTTAAGGCAAGTAAAGATGGAAAAGAAACACCATGTAGCTTAAATTCCATCAAAATATATGCAGACAATGCACCCACTGGTAATAACAAGAAAAAAAAAGAGTCGGTATTTAAAATAAAAGGATTATGCCCCGAAAACTGACTGTGATCACCAAAGGGCAGTCATAAAAATGTAAAAGAAAAGAAAAGAAAGAAAGAATTGACAATGCCTTCAGAGAGGGCAAGGACAGTGAGTTTTGGCATGTAGTTTAGAGTGAAAAAAGAGACAAAATTAAATAGAAATGGAAATAAAGATGTAGAAAAACAAATATAGGACATTCACAAGCCCTCATTAGAGAACAGGGTAGAAGTTCATAAGTGGGAAACAGCTGGATTTGGAGTATGCTTTTTCACCCTTTTTTTGGCATGTCATTCAACCACAATTTTGCTGGATCTAGAGAGAATAGATTTGTCAAAGGTTTGTCTAAGTTCCTATCTAGTACTATTATCCCATGACTCCAGGAAAAAAATTGAGTTGGGTATTATCCTCATGCAATAGGTTTGTTGAAAATTTTATGTTGGGCCCTTTGGGAAATCTGGGCAAATTTAATGACACATTTTGCTACAGGCTGTAACTAGTGGCTTGTGGTTTTGTGTGAATCTGTTAGGAAGGTAGAATGTGATAGCCTGGGGGAGGGTGGGAGGTGGGGGGATGGTTTCTTATTTTACCTCCCTGGCAGAAAAGGAGTGTCTGCAGGAGAACAAATGTTTTAGAAAGCAGGAAGAGACAGGCAACTAAAGGGATGTGGTGAGGGAGATGATGGAATGGAGGGGGTGGAGGGGGAGGCTGGAATTCGTATCAGGAAAACCAGCAGCTTCACAGAGAAGCATCAAAGAAGGTTTGTACTTATGAAACAGAAACTGATGGATTCGAGAGTGAGAACATGCAAATGATGCTTAAAGGCTTTCGGGAAATAGAAAAACTAGGGCAAAGTTTTGATGTCATATGCAATGTTTTACATAGTAGGTTTCTGCATAAAAGCAATGTAATGTTCTAGAGGAGAATACATTTGCCCAGGAAGAGAGTGAAGGGAGGAAGTGATGGCAACATCTCATCTCCCTGAATATCACGCTGCAAAATAGATTTGGAGTCAAGTGGGAAAGATTAAAAAAGAAAGAGGAGGCAAGTAGAAGTGACCACAAGAAAGTTCTTTTTAAAAAGAAAAAGCATGAAAGCAAGATTTGAGGTGATCATGTCTCCCTAGTCTAGTTTAAATGTGGGAGACTAAGAATGGCTTATTAAAATCGAAAAGTACTAGTGAGATAGGTAAAGCAAATAGAAAGATAAAATAGGTGATGATGTGGAATAAATGGAATATGTGCATATTGAATTTATAAGAAATTGGTATGACATCTTTCTAGAAATGTACTTTTGGGGAAATACCAATCTATAAATTATATGTGAATACTTCTTATAATTTATTTAGTGACAGGAAATGAAGAGAATAATTAAAAAAAAAACAAAAAACAACCAACTTGTAAACACAAAGAATCCCCTTTAATATTTGGAATTAAAGTCAACCTGTATGACTCTTTCCATGATAACATTTCTGTGATTACATATGCTTAAAAGTAAGATTTTCTATTCACAATCTAAATTAGGCTTTTCTGAAGGCTCAGATATATTCTACAATGGCTAGAGATAAAGCATGCCATTCTGGAGAATCCAGCAAACCTGCCAAAGTTAGACATAAATAGAAAAAAAGTGACCATTTATATATCTCACACTGGTTATATAAAGCCAAAATAACAAACAACATCAATGAAATTCTGACAACCAGTTATTTCATTCATACCATACCCAAACCACAGCAGAATTTTTTTTCCCATCAGAATTGGCCAAATTGTTAAGTATCATATAAAGAATATTTTTGTCTTCGCTTTGAAGTGGGCTCTTGTGATTTGGATTATGCCAGAAAACACAGGGCTGTGCATCAGTGTTACTAAGTGCCTAGAAAGATTGTACCTTTGTTGAGTTAGTGAATAAAGTAATGCCAATTAAGAAAAAAACATCGGGTTGGAGTTTGGATGGACCATTGGAGAAGTAATTAGTAGGAAACCAGAACATCACTGGAAGATGCTGTCACCAGGGAGGGCCGAGCCTCTGGGTATTGTGGACGCAGGTCGATCGTACATTTGTGGCTTGCGGTAAGCTCAGGGCAAAGTGGCGAGCCTGCTCCATTGCCGGCTGGGCAGGTGCATGCCTGTGCCAGCTGTTACCGCGGAGCCGGAGCTTCCCCCGGCGCCTGCAGACAGACCTCCGGTCCAGCACCGCGCAGGGTGAAGAGCAAGCTGGAGGAGTCGCGCTGCTCAGCCCGTGGCTGTCGTTGACAGCAGCGTGCCCATGTGGTTTGCAGGGCTGAGCAGCCACGGGTGGCGCCTCTGAACGCACCAGCTGGTGAGGGAGGCGACAGCCTGGAACGCACAAGTGGTACGCCAGCGCTTTGTGTGTGGTCATCCCAGAGAACATGAACTCGCGCTCCAGCACTTTCTACACCATTAGTGTAGACAGACCGCAGGAGCCTCGGGGTCCTGGGAAGGATTTTCATTCTCCTCTGAACCAGGCATCCAGCCAGACCATTTCTTTGTCACTGGCAGGTGCCTACTTTGATTGGACTTTATCACTCAGGTTGGGGCATTGTGGGGAAAGGCCAAATCCCATTTATTTTGTTCACTTGTTTGTTTTTAAAGAGAGAAATAGAAAGTATAAAAAGAAAGGGAAATGAAGAAAATCTTTTCAATAACCCAAAATTCAATGTTGAAGTAAATACAAGTGTGGGAACAATAACTACAGAGACCCGCAGAAAATGAGGATTTCAATATAATCTTTCAAAAAAAGTAATCTTTCAAAAATCCTTTTATGCATCTTTTCAGGATATAGGATTTGGGGAGCTCAGACGAAAGAGTCACCAATCGTTAAAGGTTTGCCTTTCCACTGTGGGGACAGGAAAGACAGCAAATAATGAATATGATTAAAAGATTAGTTAATGTTTTTTACTATCCATTTTGAAATATTTCAAATTGGTAACCTGTCTTGCCAGTGAAGCTGATGAATTTGATATTAAAACACCCGTTACTGCCCAGCCATGATTGCCCTACATTATTTGTGCTCTCTCTCAGAGCAGTAGGCAAGGATTTTTCATTAAATGCCATCATTTGCAGCTGGCTGCAAATACATATCCTTAACAGAAAGCAGAGAATGAAGCATGGGAAAGAAAAGGAGAGACAAGGTCTGGGGCCAGCAACTGTGGGGAGCCCTGAGTGGACATTCCATCCACCCCAGGATCACTCCCAGGGGCAATGATGGCAAGCAAATGGGAAATGTATGGGTCTGCATATCTAGCTACACTTCCTGGGCTCCCTCGACTGTGGGGCTGTGCACCTGGAAGCCAAGTGGGAAATAGTGGGCAAGTGTGATTTGCCAGGTCATGAATAGACTGGCTGGGATATTCTCATCATATTTTTATTCCCAAAGTAACAGGAAATATTTTACTGAAGCTAAGTAAAATGGCCATTAATGGCTTTCCTCTTTCTCAGCAGCTATCAAAACCCACTTAAAAGGGAAGCATGGGGAAGTTCCCTTCTGAGTGACATTTTGGACATCAATCTAGGAAACATTTGTAACAGGTTTAGGTGCTGACTTTTTAATGAGAGAAGTTGCTTTAACTGGTTAGAGATTGCTAAAGTGATGCCAGGTACACATTAGTAATTCAGATGGCAATTCCCTTATTTCAGAAACAGTCTCTGAATTCATACCATGTGCCAGATACCACGTGAGGCATGAGGGATAACAGAATAAATCACAAGAAATAGTCACTTTCCTCAAGGAACTTATGGTCACGCTAGTAAGCTATCATAAGGCTAGAACCATAGCAAGCAGGTACTTGCCAAGAATTCCTGATAAATAGCTGCTGTGTATTAAGGTAATTGCAGTCATTTTCAAGGACATCATTATACTAATAACCTAGAAAATTTAATTCATTGAAACATCTAAAAGTCTTTGAAGGAAAAATTTACTTGGGATTATTGTTGTTTTGCTTTATATAGAATGGGCCATCAATGAAAAGAATATCAATATTTTTCTCTATAAAGAATTAAAAATTTTCATTAAAAAATTTTATTGAAGTATATCACTCATACATGAACATACGTAAACAAAATGTATAGTAAAAGTTATCATACAAGCACCCGTACATCACCCCACCACTGTCAAGTTGCATTGTTGTGAAACATTTGTTACAAACTATGAACTATGTACATATAAACTGTATTTACAAACGATAACCCCTATTTTACATTTGGTGTGTTTTTCCCCCAACCCACCCAATTATTAACACTCTGCATTAGTATTGTATATTTTTTTATAGTTCATGAGAGAACATTTTCATATTTGTTCTGTTAACCACAGTCCCTCTTCCACCACTGGATTCACTGTGCCATGCTGTGTACAATCCAAGAGTTTTAAAATTTTTAATGAGTTAAATTTACTGTGTTATTAATATAGCAGGATAAGTTAGTCGTGGCTCGAGGGGTAGAGAAATTCATGTGAGCCTCGTGGAAATCGAAGGACAGACCTTAAGCAAATTCCTGCTCTTTCAGTCTTTTCAATTTCTTTGGTTTGCTTCAGAATCTGGGCTTGGATTCAGGAAGGAATCCTGAATTTGTCCATAGGGAGGAAATATTTCCTAGGGTACTTTATTTTTAGGGCAAGTTTTTCCTTTTTTTCAATGACTTTCAGTGATTTGGAAAACAGTGTGGATGAATAAACCCATGGTGTGTTTATGGAGAAAGCAAGGCCACTAGGAGAGCGTTATTTTAAAATAAATGTTCTTCACCAGTGCAGACTTACTTTTCTTAGCTGGTTCCCAGCTCTGGCAGCCCAGATATCAATGGGTCTCTAGAAGAAACTGGGCTTTACAGGCACAGTCAGTACTGTCAGTCCTGCCCTGGTTTCTGAGAATTTACCAGAAAGTTGAGGAAGTGCTCTGGTAAGCAGCCGGAAATAATAATAATAATAATAATAATAGTAGTAATAATAATAATAAAAGGAATTAGGAGTCTCGGGGAAATCTGGCTACTGGCTGCACTCTCTTTTTAATGTGTTCTTTGTCCTTTTTTGTGCTCAGAGCCACATTTATGGCTAAGGCAGCAGGCTTTGAGCTGGCATGCATGTCAGCTTGGCATAACCCAACACCATTTCAATCTCCATACTTGCTGCAGTGGATCCAAAAGTTTTCTGTAAAATAATTTCTCATTTGAACATAGAGTTAGAATCCTATATTTTTCCTTCTCTTTGCTATAATTTTCTGGTTGCAAATATATTTTACCTTTTACCTGAAGTCTTTGGTGGAAGAGGGAAACGAGCATGGTTGATGGTGCAGAGAAGGGCTGGAAGAAAGAGAATTTGATTATTTTATAAAAGTCATGGGAAATATAGTAGGGACAATGGTAACTGTAGAGCTATTTAGAATAATTGACTAATATCTTCTGAGATTCAAATATGGCTTTTAGATTTTATTTGTTAATTGGCTTAAATCATTCAATATATAACTTTATTTCTATAACTCTTAAACATGAAATGCTCAAATCTCAGAGTTCTCTGCTGTCACTAAATTATGTAATTCTCATTTGGAAAACTTTCTAAGTTGATTATAAAGAAATTAACTACAGTTGTAAATAAATGAAGAATGTTTTTTGTTGGTATTCTTAAGATGCCTATAGGATTGCAAGGTTTTAATGACTATTTCTCAGGTAAAAATTTTAAACCTAAGTCATTTTATTCACCAAAATTAATTTTCTTTTCTTTTCAAGTGAGATATTTTAGTCATGATAACATTATGGACTTTTTCTGCAATATTAAAGCCTTTGCACCTTTCACATATATAAAATGAAAATTTAAAATGTAATATTGGTAAACAGATAATAATAATAATAAGAAGAACAGTGCTGCATTATGATAGGTACTTAATCCGTTGAATGAATTAACAAATTATAATGGCTAACATTTGTCAAAAACTGGATTTATGCCAGATACTGTGCCAAATATCTTTCTTTTTAAAAATTTTCTTGAGATATAATTCACATATCATACAATTTACCCATTTAAAATATACAATTCAATGATTTTTTAGTATATTCACAGTTATGTGCAACCATCACCAGTCAATTTCAGAACATTTTCATAGCCTCGAAAAGAAACACTATACCCTTTAGCTATCACACACTCCATCCCCAATCCCAGCAGCCCCAAGTAACCACTAATCTACTTTCTGTCTTTATAGATTCCCCTATTCAGCACTTATATGAATAGAATCACATAATATGTGGTGGACTTTTTGACTGACTTCTTTCACTTAGCATGTATTCAAGATTCATCCAAGTTGCAGCATCTGTCCAAATTCCACGTGTGCAAATAGCTCATACAGTTAAAAACCACAACAGCCTAGGGAAGTGGGTAATGTTTTTTCATTTAGCATATGAACAGAGCAAGTCTTGCATCTTTCCCAAGGTCACCAGCTATAAACGTTCAGAACCAGCATTGCCAGCCATTCCTCTATTTGTGAGAAGCTTCTTCAGCCTGAGACATTTTGACACTTGGACGTCATTCCAGAGGCTGAGGCAGGAAAGGGTTTTAGGTATTCCCTCTTATCACCAGGGCTGTCTTGGGAGAGAGCGAGGCTATAACAGGGTCCCTTGGTGCCAGCTGAGCCCTGATTCAGGAAATGTGAAGTATGTTCTGGATGCTCTTTGGAGTATAAGCTGCTGTGAGGAGAATGAAAATAAATAGGTACTAAAACTGCAGTAGCTTCCTCTCAGTTTTAAGGTCAGAACTTTCCCTGTGGCATTGACAGGAGACACACTTTGGGGAAAGAGGCTCCAGGTCTGTTGTCAAGGTTATATGGAGGGCAGTCTGGAGTGGAAGGAAATAATTCCCACTGGTACAGCAAGACTCCCCCTCCGCTACCCTTCCCCAATCTGGAGTCTGGTATGTGCAGTCTGTTCAGATGCACCTCACTCACCAAAATGAAGCATGGTTGCTTTTTCATGAACCACCCTCAAATTTCCCTTTTGCAATTTTCCCCCCCTATTCCAAACATTTTGCTGATTTAACCCTCATTTCACTTGGGTGAGAATGATAGATTTAAAAAAGAAGACCGTGATGAGCAGACTATGATTTACCTGGCCCTGTGAAGGCGCTCTCATACCTGGCTGATGTTACATGTTTGAGTCAACTAAAGAAATAGACTTGTGGTTGTAATGGACAGCCTGGACTGTCATCATGCACTTCTGAGGGAAAGCATCAGGCTCCCAACTCAGAAATCTCTGTCACGCTGGAGGGGGGATGTCGGGGAACATCTCCTCCCCAGTCACACCGCCTTAGAGGCACGAGCATGCCTTCTAGGCTGCCTTGGACCCCATTGGCCTGGGTGCAGCTCTGACAGATGCCTAGAGCACCAGATTTCCCTGTCATGCATCTATCTGCCAAAGGATTTTTGAAAGTAAAGAAGTATGTGTTGTCTCAACCACCCCAGCCAGTCAGTTCTCAGCTGAAAAGGGTCGATTATGCACTTTGCTTATTCCACAAAGGCTGGCTGGGCATCTTCAGTGCAGTACTTTTCCAACTCACGTGAGGGGAAGAGCCCTGCCCTCGTGAGGCTGATGTTCTAGGACTTTCCGAATGCCATGGCCCTCACTTTTCCTCTGCTTTTTTTTAAATTCTAGTGAGTACCTTTTTTGAAAGGCATTTCACTGCTAATTAAAATCTCCATCAGAGGGAAAGTTGGACAGATTAAAAAATTGAATCCATTTGCTACTTTATTTCAGTTCTGTTGCAAAGAAATTATATGCAGTTGTGGTTTTGCCTATTAGAAAAAACAGTTTTTACATTATGCTCATATTTCAATTATCTGTGCTAACCCATATGCCTATTTCCATGGATAACTTAGAGCTGGCTTCACTTCTGGAGTTTATTCTGAATGGTTTTCATTTTCGTTTTGCTTCAATATCACTGTCAAAAGAGAATTGGGAGATTTCCTCACCACATAAATAGAGAGGGAATATATTCTGTAGTCCTTTTCTGCAAAAGGATGATCTAGATAAATTTGTACATATTTCATTTCTATCCATCACAGCGCAGAGCAACACAAGCCACTTCAATTACCTCAGGAACAAGCTAGCGAAGCAACTTTATCATTTCAATTTTTCATCTTTTCTCTTTGACTTGATGTGTGTTCTATGCAGTATATCAGTAAAATCTCATCAACCCCAGCCTCCTTTAGGTTAATAAATCTCAGTCACAAATTAATCTCACCCAAAATGAAAAAAGGAAGTTCACAACAGGAAAAAGCTAATGGTCACAGTCAGTCACTTCTCTATTTACCAAAATGAAAACCCACAGTCCGTGCCAGAGTTTTCAGATTCTTCAACCAGTGTCAAATTGGTATCACATGGGGCTGTAGCTTTCATTTCTTTGGCAATCATGATTCCATGGGGCGATGTGACCTTCGGGCAACAGTTTATTCAGCCAATGAATTCCTTGGCGACCCAATCGCATCAAGGAGGATTGCTCACACAGATTAAACGATGATTATGCTCCTCACTGAACTTGGCCTTTCGGTGACATCAGTCTTCCTTTTAGTGTAAGACTTGGAAGAGAGATGGATGCATTTCTATCATTAAGATGGACTTGTCCCTTGGAACACCTAGATGGATCTAGAGTTCATTCCAACGGTGGTGGTATTATTTTACAGGTCCTCCTACTTCTCATTGAATGGGAAACACACTGATATAAAAAGTACTTATCAGGCAAAAGCCTGAATCATCATGCATAAAGAAACAAAAAGTCACATTTTGTGATCATGGCAAACTACTAAGTATCAGAGGAAACAGGAAAAAAAAAAAAAAAGGCTCTGGATTGTTTGTTTCTTTTTTCTGGGCAGTCCAAAGCAAAGGCCAAAGTGATGAGACAATGTTGCAAATGAAGACATTAAAATACAGCTTTGATTGCACCAACTGTTTTTTGTTAAATATAAATGATCTCTCTTGAGAATTTTGCCAAATAAGTGTGGTAAAAAATGTCATCATAACCAAGGGCACATAGTTACCTTTTAAACAAATTTTAAACTGTAGTCACCAAAATGTAAACCTTATTTATAACAAATATATGTTTTTTTAAAGTTCTGAAATGGGGTTTGCACAAGATTTTTTGTCACTCAAAGGAAAATAAGCTCTGAACACATTTGTTAAAATGTTGGAGAAATCTGGAAACTAATTAAAATGGTAGGTAGTCTGAGGGGCCAGGTTTGTTAAAAATTTTTAATTCACTAATTAAAACTTGAAATCATTAAAATATAGACATTCTGTGTTTCCTTTCTTTTTTGGCTCAGTAAATGAAGCCATCAGATTAAATTATCTGCCTTAAGTATTATATTCAAGGTTAGCACCTGCAATTAAATTTTCTACCATTCATTTCTTCAGTTCTCCCTTTAATCGTGAAAAACAATTCAGTGGCCCACAGGAGATGGTGGTGCTGGTATCACAGAATGTCCCTGTTCATTTTTGCATGCCTTTGTCCTCTTCTCTGGCTCTCTCTTTCAACATGAAACTGGAGCAGCTAATAACAACCAGATTCTTTTTATCTTCTTAGCTGTAGCTTCTTGGGCACTTAAACTGTTGAAGCCTGGGACTAAAAATGCTTTTAGACATTTCAAGGAACAAAGTACTGATAGATACCTGTATGGCCAAAGAATGCACATTGCAAAATACCTGATTCCAGGGGCAAAATGTAAACAAATATGGGTGATAGAAATACTCGTTCAGTATCAAGGTTCTGAGCAGTTGACTTCAATCCTAAGATGATGAACCTGTAATTCTGCAGGGTTTTTTTTTCCTTTGTCTTTTTTATTGCTTATTTTTCTTTCAAAACTGGGCTTTGAGGTCTGAAATAACAAATGATGGAATATCCTTTGATAAGACTAGAATTGCACATTCTCAGGGCCACTCTAGGGTCATGGACCAGGTGTCAGATGAAGGACTTTCCTGACCCAGTGAGACTCTGGAATGGCCTTTCTGTCAGATTTCTCCAGATTCTCCTCCTGCTGAGCAGTGTTTGTAATCCAGCACAACAAGGATGCAGAAAACTTATCCATAATGTTGATGGGCTACAGTAACCCTTAAGTTTTAATAAAATGTTCTCTTGTCAATTCCATAAGGCCCTGCCTCTTGGAAAATCAGAGTATTGCAAAAATAGTGGTAAAAGGGAAACCATGGCAATTTGTATTTTTAATTATTTAGAACATATTTTTAATCACTTACTCCCTATAGGGCAATGTTCTAGGCCGGGGTCAGCAGAGTTGTTTTTTTTTTTTTTTTCCCTATAAAGGGCCAGAAAATAATATTTTAGGCCTTGCGAAATTGCTGTCCAAATAGTTTCTGCCACAACTACCCAACTCCGCCACTGTATTGTGAAAGCAGTGTAGATAATATATAAACTATAGAGACTATGTGAGCCAATTCAGCGCCCTGCAGACACTGAAATTTGAATTTCATATAGTTTTTAAGTGTCACTAAACACTGTCCTTATTTTAATTTTTTCAACCATTTTAAAATGTAAAAACTATTTTGTATGGCACCTGTTGCCATACAAAAATTGATGCTGAGCTGGGTTTGGCCCTTGGCTGTAGTTTGCCAACTCCTGTTCTAGGCATTGCTGATAGCAAACATAAACAAAGTAAAGTCCCTGTTCTGAAAAACTTCATATGAATTGTCTAATCTAATGAAACTCATTAAAAATCATATCTAAGCTCTTTTTTCCCCATAATTTAGAATTTTCACACAAGCACAAAGTAGAAAAAAATCACACTTATTACTTGTCACTACCAAAATATAAATTTCAAAATTCAGCTTTTTATACTTCCAGTTTTTCCCTCTCCCTCTTTCTTTTTTCTCTGGTCTGTGATTATATTGTGAAATTTTTTGTGATGATTGTGATTTTGCTACCTCATTTTTCCTTACCTTATGGTACAATTAAATTGTTTAACATTTTTAGAGGTTGCATAATGTTTAGAGTTTCATTATATAGTATATGGTATGATGTTTCATTTACTCAATCCCCTATTGTTGTTCATTTATGTTATTTCATGATTTAACTGATATATGTAATTCTGTAATTAATAACTTTTTACATAAATTATTTACATAGTCAGGTTTACTTAGGATAAATTTATGTAACTAGCCTGCAGAATAAAGGATATAAATATTTTAGCTTTTATACATTCTGCCAAAATCCCCTCCTGAAAATTTGTATGTGGTTTACACTTTATTTTATTTATTTTTTAAAGATTTATTTATTTTTTTATTTATACCCCCTTTGCTGCTTGTGTTTGCTGTGTCCATTTGCTGTGTGTTTCTTCTGTGTCTGCTTATCTCCCCCTTGCTGTGAGGTCTTGCTGCATCAGCCCACTGCACCGCGCGGGCCGGCCCGCCCTCACAAGGAGGCTCCGGGAAGCGAACCCGGGGCCTCCCATATGGTAAACGGGAGCTCTATCGATTGAGCCACACCCGCTTCCCTGGTTTACACTTTAAATAGCAATATGTAGAAATATCTCTGTAAATTTTTTTCCCCCAAAATTACCAAAAAGTCAATAGAAAGAAGAGAGTGAAGAAGAGAGAAGGAACCATGCCTTTTTTGTTATACACAATTCATGAAAGCCAGAGGCCAAAGGAATTCATTTTTTAAATGAAGTTTTCAGGAATTCCTCTGTGAAATAATTTTTTCTTTTAAAAATTTCATTTTGATTTATTTTTCATGTTTCTTTCCCGTCCTTTCTTTTTCTTTGGGATATGCTTTAGGGTTTTTTTCCTTATGAGAAATAGCTATTGTCAACAATCTGACACACTTGGTTAAAACTTTTAGTAAAAAGCCTTTCTTAGGCACAAGCTAACATGTTTCCTCTTCTCTCTGTAGAGTTGGAAGGAAGCACTGTGGGCCTTGCTCTTGGACAGGGAATAGAATCCAGCATTTTATATATCTTCTGGGTAGTGGATTTATTCAAGTTGACATAGTAAACATTTCTTCAACTCATTTCTACATATTTTTAAAGCTATTTTTTATTTTTATTTTCTACTTTTTCACTCGGGCATGAGACCTTGAACTTCTCTGACCGCCTCACCCCGCCACAGCCAGCGTCCCAGTCCAGGCCACCATCTCCTCCGTCAGGACTACCACCAGGGCTGATGAGCACTCTTCTGGCTTCCATTCTTGCCTATGGGCTGTTCTCTGCGTTGAAGCTGGGGTGGTCTGTACAAAGCAAAACTGAGACCATGTCTCTTCACAGGTAGATTTCCATGGCAATGAGAACAAAAGCCTGTCTCATTACTATGGTTTAGGAAGCTCACCTTAACCTGGCCCTTGTCTAACTCTCCAATCTCCTCTCCTCTCATTCTCCCCTTGTCCCCTCCTCTCCAGCAAAGCAGTCTTCTTTCTGTGTCTTTACTATGCCAAGTGTGTTCTCATCACTTGCTGGCTCCTCTTCCTGGAACACTTCTCTCCTACATCTTCATGTGGCTGCTTCTTTCTCACCATTTAGTTCTCAGCCCAAATCTCACCTCCTTTAAGGGCCTGCACAGACTAACCTGGCTGAAAAACCATGTTCCACTCACCGCTCTTCAGAGCACTTACCAGGAACTGAAACTATGTTACTGATTTATTGTCTGTATTCTCCAGAAGAATGTAAGCTCTGTGGTGGCATATCTTGTCTACCTTACTCGCCAGTACCTGGAGCAGTATCTAAAATGGAACTTGCACTCAATGAATATTTACATTATGGAATGAATTATCATTAACACCTCCCTTTCCCCAAAGCCAATCAATCTCCATATTCTGTTCATTTTTCTTCCTAAATACTTCCCGTACCTGTCTCTTTTCAATTGTCCTCCATTTTAGTCTGCTTTTGTTCTCATTCCTGAGCTTTCCAGTTGGTCTCCCCACGTTCATTTATCTTTCCTTCCAATTCTTCTAGTAAACTTCTTAAGGGAATGTTTTGGTCATGCCCTTTTCAGATTAAAAACTCCAGTGGCTTTCCATAGCCTGAATGGCCCCTGGGTGAGCCCTCTCAATATCCTTCCTTCAGTATGACTGTCCAGCAGATATTACATCATTTTTTTGTGAAGACACCTGTTTTCCTCTGCCTACAATGGCCAGCCTCTGGTCCAGACCCCCATTTCCCAGAGCCAACTTCCCTGGAACCTATAAACATGTATTTGTAGAGTAGATTTCTTTCTTTTATTGCTGGGTTATAAGCCGAACAAGTTGTGTCGTTTAAAGACTAAGATCCCTGACCTCATGACAGTAGCCCATCTTCAAAAATAGAAAAAAGATCAAGGCACAGAGGAACCTAAAAGTGAGAAATAGTGCAAAAGTGAAAAGGAAAGAGAGAAAGTGAGCTGGTATTATTTGAGTGTTTGACCCAGCTGTATCTGAATTTAGTTCTATGCCTTGACTTTTCAATTGGCAAAGCCTATGAATTCCTATTTTTGATTAAACTACTTTGATTTTTTTTTTTTTTTGTCACTTTCAGCCAATATTTCTGATAAATTTGGCTTGGCTTTCAAGCCTTTCTCTAATTTGATCAAATCTCACTGCTCACTCTCACCTCTTTCTTCTACTTTCCACTGTTCTCAACAGTTTTTCTGATTATGATTCATATTCCACCCCCTCTGCCTTTTAGTCCTATCCCTTACCATGTCTGGAGTGGCTTTCCCCCTTATTTCTGCTTATTTCAGTGTTTTCTGTTCTTTGAAACTCAATTAAAATGTTTCCTTCTCCCTGAAGTCTTGGGAACGACTCAGCTCACACCGGTCTCTTCCTTCTCTAAACACCTCTAGCATTTGCTGTTAGTGACATTTATTTGAAAATAACCATGTGCCATCTTATCTTATTGCTGCTATTAATCTTTTATACCATATATCAGGATGTCAAAAATCCAAATGTCTGTAGGGGCCATGTATGTAATGTGAATGTGTGAATTGGGTCAGGTATAAATGGTGAGGAGGGGTAAAGATATATATCCTGCCTAATGCCATTCTAATTCAAAAAAATTAAAAACAGTGTATCGAACAAATGAAGCTTTCAAGGTTGGATCCAGTTCCTGGCCATTTGTTTGCAAACACTTTTATTTATTTATAAGCATTTAATTTTTATGTCTTATTTGTCCAACTATTTCAAGGGCATCAAAGACAGGGGCCTTGTCTTTATACATCCTTTATCTCTTGCAATACCTGCAATACAATGGCTCCTCAATATGTAGCTGCTGGTGGCTTGATGGTGCTGGCTGTGCTATAAGGTTTACTAGCCAAGTTATTTTCCCCAATGCTCCCCTAACCCCCAACTCTTTGTCTGAAATTATGTCCTAGAAAGGAGAAGTCAAGGTTGGTTGTTCATCTTTATTTTCCTCCAGGGGATGGTCAATATCACATCCTAAGGAATGTCATTTTGGAAAGACATTAAAATGTTTTTCTTTAAGAGGGTAAAAGAATTTTCAAGTTCACAGCTTGTTTCTCCTGCCCACATGATCAAGCATTCAACACATTTTAGAAGTGGAAGGGATCTTCCAAGTCATGTATTCCAATCTCTCTCCCAATGCAGAAATGGTGTTCGTAACGCCATGGCGGACGGCGTCTACGTGAGCACTTCCAGGCTTTGGAAGCTAAATCCTTTGCTGAGAAAACCCATTCCTTGTTTGAAGAGCTCTAATTAGAAAGTTCTTTCTCACAGCTGGACAAACCCCCGCCCCCTTCTTAAACTTGTATTGTTTTTCGTTCTGTTTAACACATATATGTCTTCTTATAGGAAACATGCACAGGTATTCAGGAAGACAAATGCAAAGGTAATAAAAAGAAGGTGCACCAAACCAAGCGCCGTTCATGAATTGTCATGACTTCTTATGAGACACACGTACGAAAGATGGACACAGTCACAGCTAACTCCCAATTCTGCATTACTTAAGTTTACAGAGCACTTTTGATACATAAAGTTGATGTATGCCCATAACTCTGCAAGCTGTTTGTTACTGTCCTGACTTGTGTGCCCAGTACCACTACTGCCTCAGGCTTTCAAAGAGGAGGTTACTTCTGCAACTCCACCCTCCACCAGGAGAGGGCAGTACTGGAGGGCCCCTTCAGGTTTCTCTCTACCTTTTATTCTCCCCTCTCTGTGATAAGCATCTTAAGCTCAAGATCCAGGAGGTACCACGGTTTATTTCATAATTTATCTCCTATTGAGTCTTTTTCAGTTTGTTCTGCTTATATTAACATAGAAACAGATTGATATTTTCATAGAAGTCCATTTTCCTTGATTTTGAAAGGCCCTGCATAATCTCCATATTTAATCAAGGTCCAACTATTCTCTGGAAGCAATTTATTAATCAGCATAGAAAATATTATATGATAGGATGTGATATAATGTAAGATGATAGAATATAATTGTTATTAGTTTTAAATTTTATTTTTCCAAACCTTTATTCTTGGGCATTATTCTCTGGATGCTTACAAGGTAGAGAGTCAGTACTAAAAGACTCAGCTGTCCAGTAAAGTTTCTGTATCTGAGTAGAGACTTGAGCCTAGGGACTTGGGAAGTGCCCATGGACAAATTAGGACCCTTATTTTCATAGCCATTCTGGTAGAAAGGTCACAACCACGTTCACATGGATAATGCTATTAAATGCAGTTTTTCCCAAACAAATTAAAATGCTGGAATGAATAGTGGAAGTAGAATTCACCCTATTAATAATGGCCATGCTTTGTTGATGCTTCTTGTGGCTACTCTACAGATAGGAAATGGACATCTTTCCCAAAATTTGGTTCAGATGATGAGACTGATGACACCACACATGCACCAAGAGACAGTGAAAAGGTTTATTACACGCAGAATGAAGCTTTCTGGGGAAAGCAGGGCAGGCTCCCAATTGGTCCAAAAGTGGCTTGAAAGAGCAGGGAAAAGAGACTGGCTTGGCTTTTATTGTTGGTGGTGGGCAAGGCCAGGGTAAGGGTTCCCTCACGTGGGCTGGAACTTGCATGGTTTGAAGTTTCTGCTGGTACCAACGGAGGGAGCACCTGGGCTTTCTTATCAGCTTGCCCAGATGTGGGGCCGGAGGAGAATAAGGAATGATGGGACTTGAAAGGTGTCAACAGCCAAATGTAAAAAATGGAGTCAGACTTTATTACAATGCTAAGTAGTTTTAGGTAAAATCAGACTTCCATGGGCAAGTGCAATGTCATGTGATGAGAAGTTCACAGACTTCTCACTTATCACATGCCTTTGACTTCTTCTTGCCACCCTTCTCTTCCCCGCTGCCCCTGAACAAATCCTTCTGCTACCCCAACCTCAGCAGAAATGTAATAGTGAATCTGAAACTTTTGGCATAGACTCTACTCTTACTAAATTTGGATCTCTGCTTATATATAGCCATGTTTAAACAAATGTTTGTACTATGTGTATGTGTGTATAGACTGGAGGGAATTCAATTTTCTTTTTTTAAATCTTTGGGCTAGGAGTGTGTATTGACTTTGCAGAACCATGGCAGCCAGTTGTAAATGATGATTAAACAGAACCTCTTCCCTGCTTGAGGAAGTGGGAATACTGATGGAGCTGTGAGTGTAGATGCACTTTGCCACTTTTCCTACATTTATATCATTGGCATGATTATCTATGAAGGCTGAGTTCCTCGGTCATGCAGTCTGGAAGGTTGGGCAGTAAGTGGAATGGAATCACAGTAGAGACTCTCATGGGTTGAAAAGTGCATTATTCACCAACAATTACGTTGTACAGACAGCTCAGAATCAAATGCTTTCTGCACCTGTAAGCTTCAGAAACCATAAAGAATGGATGAAAGGAGGATTCTACTTGGAAAGAGATTATTTGATCCTAGATTTTCAACAGTTTTTAAAAAATACAGATTTGTTTTTTCTATTGTTGTTTGTACTTGCTTCTTTGTGGGTTTCTTATCTTTCTTGTGAAAGCAGCTCTGGATAAACTCCAGGCAAGGGAAGTACTTCTCACTCATTCCTTATAGTCAAAAAGTATTAAAAATAGAAAATTTTGTTGAGACAGATCATACCAAGTGATTAAATGCATTTAAAATTAAAGCTTAGTGCAATCCTACTAATGATTTTAAAATATTGAAATTAGATTCTGTCAGCTGCCAGGTGCCCAAAGAACAACAAATCACACAATTAGGCAAAGTCTCAGGTAAAATGCCTTCCATTTCAAATATTTCACACAAGCTGAATGTATCTGCTGGGCTGCTTAGAAATGAGTTGCAGTCAAGTGCGCCAACTTTGGAAGTACCCAAGATATTCTGCTTTGCTTCAAGATTCAAGGCAAGCCCTTGGCTTACTATTGTTGTTACTCTCACAAAGATTATATGCCAAAATTGTCACTCCTGCCAGTGTAAATACAAAATGTGAGAGGCTGTTATAGTCTCTACTGTGGCACACTTTTACCATGAGAATTTCAAATCACTGATACGGTTTTATTTAGTGTTGGTATAATGCTTTATGCTGAGAGAACTCTGTGAAATTTCCCTTATTAACAATCTTTTGAACATCCCAGTGCCATAGGTTAATTCTCATAGCACTGTCTCACATCTGGGGCCACAGAAGCGGAAGGAGATCATTGGACTTGAGGCACATTATACTATTTTAATACAAGTATGATAACTAATCGCCCCAGAGTCTCCAGTCTGTTGTTTAGCTGTCTGGCTTATGCTCCTACAAGTTACATTATTTGAATTAACTCAAGAGAACTGTGAAGTCCCTGAAAGGAACATTTTAAAAAAGAAGCAAATCAGAGGAGTCCGTTGAGTTCCACGCTCTCTCAAGAGAAATACTCAATTGATTACCTATTATACAGTTGCATTCCCCCTTTACTCTTAGTTCCTTTTTTTCCATATAATGCGGAAGAAAAACTTCCATGGGAAGTTAGACAGAAGTTTCATGGTGTTTCAGAGAAAAAATTTCTCTGCCTCTGAAGTATTTGTGGATGATTTTCATTTTGACAGCTCAAAGTACTAAATTTGGGAGCTATAGATCCAAGGTAGAATTTCTTCAAACTTGGAGGCAGTCAGAGAAAAAACTAATAGCAAAGTGATAAGAAATGCCCAAAGGAGGACATTTTGTGGTGCAGACACTGGTGTAATTAGAGCATCAGCCAAATTTGAACTAGGTAAAATAAATAAATTGCAGGGATTTTTCGTAGATATGAACTAGAAGCATTATGAGGAAATCAACTGTCCATGATAGAACATTTTTAGCTGCTTGGCAACAAGCCTTGGTCAAACAAAAAGTATTCAGATGCTTTTGGTGACAGCTGATGTGGAATAACTTTTTATAGTACATGTTCTATCATGTGGCACAATTTGTGAATTTTCTCAAAAAAAGTGACAGTCGACAGAGGCCTATGTTTGTGGACTCTCTCTGTAAAAATAAAAGATCTAGGTTCTATGAGAAATAAAATTCACAACTTATCAACATTCAAAATAGAAACAAGTTTCAGGGCTGTTTTTGGGAGGACGAATGAAATGGAGAGTTGTTTATGATGAGCTTCCAAACTTTCACGGAACATAATTTAGAAAGCAAAAATGCTGTTTATATTCTTTGCTGTCAAGGTCAGAAAGTAGCCATAAAGAGACTCCAGGAAGCTATAAGGAAGTCCAAAGACTTCTAGATAAGACAAAACTCTTTCTATATACCCTTTCAAGACTCTTAACTGCAGGAGAGGACTTTCTTCTATGTGGCCAGCCTCCCTCCTGCCTTGAACTGTCTATCCTTCCTTAGGATATCTGCCATCCTTCAAGGCTCAGCTCACATTCTTCCTCCTCTGGCAGCCTTCACTGATTACCCATGGCTCAGGGTACCTCCAAGATCACCCTCAGGCCCAATGGCCCCCAGGCGACTGCAGCATCCATGTGTACTAAATCATCTAGAGGCCCTGCTGGACTCATCAGAAGGACTCACAGGAAAAGCTGTTATACTCCTGGCTACAGTTGATAGCAGTGAAAAATACAGGTTAGATTCAGCAGAGGGAAAAGTTTCGTGGGAGAAGTCCAGAAGAAGGACAACTCCAGCTGTTCTCTACCAGTGGAGTTGTGCAGGCACATTTTATTTTCCCAACAATGATGTGTGACAGTACACGCAAAGTGTAGCCAGCCAGGGAAGCATGCCCAAACCTTGGTGTCTGGGCTTTTTATTGGGGATTAGTTACATAGGCATGCAGTTCCTGTGTGACTGACCTCAGCTGCTCAGACTCTAGCCCCCAGAACAAAACAGGCATTCACCATTAATCATATTATTAGCATAAACTATTTGATCAAAATGGTATAGCGTGGTCCAAGACTCTTAGGCAGAATATTCGAAGAGCTCAGAGTTCATCTCTCAGGAGTGGTTAAGCATCAATCCTAAAGACTGTCCGTTTTGGGAATGTGCTGAGTTTGAGTAATCCAGGCCTGCTAAGTTAACCCTTTCCTGTACAGTCTACTCCCTTGGCCCTTGGCCTGGGCTCTCATACAGCAAAATGATCATAGTTTTCTTAAATATCTACACTTAGTATAGCATTTATATAGTAAATACAGCAATAGTATCATCTTGAATATGCCTAACATTTGGATGAGCCAGGGTGAGGTAAGGATAGACTTAAAGAAACAAGGAATCCATCCAATAAAACCATTACATCCATTCTCATATTTTTGTACTAATTTGGTCGCTCACTTCTGCCCTTATTCTACCATTATTCATACCTTGCAGTGAATGTGTATAGAATTATTAGCATAGAAATCACCTGATGGTCAGCTACATTCAGTTCTTCCTCAGGCTGGTCTTTTTCAATCTGTTTTACATCTTGAGAAGGCCTTAATTTGATGTCCCAATATCAGTATCAGTATTATCTTAAGACGTATTCATTTAAGGCAGTTCAATCTCACCAACAATGCCAGTGAGTTATTCCATATGACAGTTTCTTCATGGTCCAATTCAGTTTCATTACAGAAAACATCAGTAAGAATTACAGAGGTATCTTTTTTCTTATGTCTTCCCAACAGAATCTGCCCTTGCCAATACACCAGATATTATTATGGACAGGTGTCATTGCTATTGACAGTGATTCAGTTATTTCTGGATTCCAAGTCAGTTGGAGACACAGTCACTCTGCCTTAATTCCTAGGCTTGTGTTGAGACTGGTTTCCATTGTGTGCTGTTATATAGCAGGGCTCCTTCCTCCTATGTGGAGGACACGTATTGCTCAGGCTCCTAACCCTGCTGACTGTACTATAGGACGTGTCTTATTCCAATCTATTCTAGGGACAAGGGTAGTCGTAGTGCATCTATTTAGATTACAGATACTGCCAGAGAACTTCCATATGTTTGGAGGTTGCTAAGAATCCTATAAGTGTGTCCCTGGATCCTCAGCAACTAGGGTGGGGGCCTTTGTCCCAGGGCTACTTCAACCTCCATCTCTATTAAAATAGTCAAGAGGTGCTGTTGGATCATGTACCAGGCCCTTCCCCAACACTGGGTCCTAGACTATCCAGCATTATTTAAGTCTGCCTGACCCACTTCACTAAAGTCTCATCATCTTTCCCTCCTTGCCTTCATTGAGAATTCCTTCTAGTCTGCTTAGTCCAGTTAATAAATCCTTTCCTTTGAATGCTACTGCTCATTAACAGCCAATTCATCTTGTCTCATGATGACTAGCCTGGCACCAGTCTTGCCTAAAGCCCCTTTCCTGGGGCCATTGGTGTTGCCCTTGTGTGTGAATGGCCTGGGTGCAGTTAGAATACATGTACTATACCCAGAAAATGTGGGGTCCCCATACCAGGGTTAGATGAGTGGGAGCCACACCTGGATGTAAGACAGCCTAAGACGGTCATAAGCCTTCCCACAGCTAAATTCCCGGGGCAATTCGGCCCCACCATGAGAAGCCTGTTTTATTCCCATCCAAAACCCACTGTCTTTTCCTATCTTGTTTAATAGCTTTCCACTCACAAGCAAGGGTGATATTTGTGCACAGCACACTGTGGCATGTCAGGCATATGCTGCTATATTTTATCCATTACAACCAGGGTCCTTTCTAAGCATTCTATCATCTAGGTTTATGGTTATCCAGTGATCAGTACCCTGCCAGGACTGATGGCCTGGAGGGGAGTAGTTCCTGTAAATTCCTTCCCAAATGATATCCTTTATAGTAGATGTACCCTGAAATATAAGAGTCAAAAGATACTGGCACATTACTAAAATCCCACTCAGGCATTGATGCGTAGTCTAGTACATCATATCATATGACAAAACGTGATGGGCACTCAAGTTTTCAGGGTTTGAATCCAACCTTGTCAGGTTCCAAAAGCAGAAGTGGTCTCAGCAAACATATGGCTTCACCCTCTCTGGAATCTGGTAAAACTGTGTTAAGATGCAGTACCCTTCTCTTGCTCTGAACTTTTCTTGAAGTACCAATGTAATATTGGATTTCCTCTGTTGCACAAACCATTTTATTCATTCGTTTACCCTCAGCTACTATTTCTCTTTTTCTCCCTTTGTCATTGATTTTAACCCAAACTCTTCTACCTTGGGAAGGGACATTAGGTTCAGCCACTGTGCTGGTGCAGATAGCCAACAGCACAAGTCGAGCAAGTGCCTCCCCATCAGTCAATTCCCATTCTGATAGGGCAGGGGTACAGAGATTCAGAACTAGGGGGCTGTCTCGACCACTAAGCCATACAGCTCCATTCCCTGTTGGCCCAATCTTGCCAGTTGGATTAAAGACACTGTCAGTTAGTTATTTGTGTGGGAGCACATTTTCTCATATGTGGTGTGTGCGCGACCAAAGCTCCCTGGTTGATTGACGTCTGATTGCTTATGGGACTGTTTGAATCTCTTGGAAAAAACTAATGGAAAGTGGCTTTATTTTTTTTACAACCCCTGCCTAAGATGTTCTCCACCCCTTGATCACGTATCAGGCAGACCTTATGACTTTCTGGGCTCTTTTCTGTCATTGTTACTCTTTCAAATATTAAAAACAAACAAACATTGGGTCTAAATAAAAAACTTATTTATCCCATGCAACTGAGAGCATAACCACTCCCTAGAGTGGGAAGAAGAGGGAGAATGAAATAATAGAATGTTCCTTCTTCCCCACTTGCTTTTCTGGCTTTTTGAGGGGAGGGCAATTAGAGGAACAAGGGGCTGGAACATTATGTAGCTGGGATTGATCATTTCTGAAGGCGGATGCCTTCATGTGCTTACCTGTCTTGTGGGGTCCTGTTTGGGTAATTTGGAGGTCCTTCCAAGGGCCACCACATTGCACAGTTCCAAAATATTGGCCAGCTAACTTTTTTTCAAACTCTCTTGTTTTCTGCCCCTTGCAGTATATCCCAAGCCCTCTTGCCATGGGGTGGCTTCACCCCTCTTGGCAGCCTCTTGGGTGAGGTGTCTGCAGTGACTGCCCAAGTCCTGCTACCTTCCAGCTATTTGTTGGGCTCAAGGGAAATAGGCATCCTTGCCAGACCCCATAGTGGGAGTTCAGGCTGGCCCACCACTGCCCCCTCTTCCTGTTATGTTATTGGGGGTTGTTGCCTCCCTTCAAACTTTTCCAGAACAGGGGAGCCACAATTTGCTAAGTACAAGTATGCTTCAAACTCAGAGGGCATGTGCCAGCTTTGCTCAAGAACCCTGTTGCTGGGAAATAGATGTGGCTCAAGCAGTTGGGTGCCTGTCTACCACATGGGAGGCCCTGGGTTCAGTTCCCAGTGCCTCCTAAAGGAAAACAAGCAAGACAGCGAGCTGACATGAAAGGCTGGTGCAGTGAGCCGATGCAACAAGATGACGCTACAAGATGATGCAACGAAGAGACACAGCGAGGAAACACAATGAGAGACACAACAAGCGGGAATTGGAGGTGGCTCAAGCCAATGGGTGCCCACATGGGAGGTCCTGGGTTTGGTTCCTAAAAAAAAAAAAAAGACGAGCACACAAAGAATAGACACAGAGAGCAGACAGTGAGCTTTTTACATGACACTTCTCATGAAAGAGCTATTTTAACATCTTACACCAAGTGTACTTATTCTGCAAGCAGGGAAGGAGTGCCGAGGAAGAAAATTTTGTATTCCCTTTAAACTGGTCCTCAGATACTAACGTTCATTATTGTATTTGAAAGAAATGGAAAAGGGTCAAGATTTCTTATAGCTTCTTTGGAGATTGCCTAAGTTTCAGTTGCTGCAACCATTCAGTATTCCTGTTATGAAGTAATGTGTAAACCAACCCCAAAGATAAATGGATTTCAGTCATTTTCATTTTTATAATTACAATTTTATAATTTCAGGGAGGGAAGTTTTGGCTATAGAGTCTCAATCATGTCATCATCTCCAGTCTAACCTAGCAACTTGCTTTCTGTAACTATGCTAATAAAAAAAATCTGCATCTGAACCCAGGGATTTCTCCTACTGAAGTTGGGTTATGTGAAATTTTACCTTTATTTTTCAAAACCTGCACAGATTTTGGATTGGCATATCAATAGAATTCTGCTTCTTACAAGTTTAAGTACAATGAGACCTTGGCAGCAGTGTAAAGAATTAGCATTTGAACTGCCAAGCTTGGTTCATACCTGCCTCAGGATGTGAAGGACTTAGAAAATTCTCTGAGTGACTCAGGTAAAAAGCACTTTGGTCTAAATGAAATGTTATGTAGCTAGTTGAGGGTCCCAAATAATAACTGCAATTTTCTGTGAAAAACATCTCAGCGAATCTTTCTCATGGTCAGAGTGTCCTAGAGAATGGTTATAGAGTTGGTGATATATTGCCAACTGCTTAGATATTATTTTAATACGAGAGAATGATCTCCTGTGTAGCAATTAGACTACAGCTTTCTGGAGAGCAGACATTGTGCCTTATTCTTTACTAATTTCCATTTCCTGACAGCAGTGCCTGCCCTGTAGTACATACTCAGTGAATGTTTGCTGAATGGAATGAGGACCCTGAACTCACTAAAGCCAAACTCTGCTATAGATGCTTTGACTCATTTGTTTGTCACAAAACCAGTATTATTGTAGGTGCTGTGATTATCCCTTTTATGGCTGAGGAAACTGAGGCAGAGAGAAACTTTCCCAAGGTTACACCTCTAGTAAGTGGCAGAGCATGTAATTTAAAAAAATTCATGTTCTGGATCTAGAGCTTGCACTCTTTACTACGCTAACTACCCCTCTTCATAAGTGTGAGTATAGGGTATCTTATTTACATTGGAGAACTATCTAGCTGTAGCTTCCTGGTGTGCCACAAGGTAGAGATCTTTGATCCATCATTGGTTGGCCAAAGTCTTCTAAGACAAGGTTTGTGGTCCACAGATATTTTGTCAACAGGTATTTTCTTGGCAAGTCATGCTTTATATTATTAACATGAGGCTTTATAACGTATTCTGAATTTTCGGTTAAATGTATGTGCTTTCCTCAGCATTCTCACGCTCAGAATGGTACAACATGTGGGCCCATTGTCTATGCTATGTCGCTGGCCGTTCTCTACATTAAAGGGACATCTTGCTTCCAATATCCCTGGTGACCATGGACTCACACTAGGGCTCACTTGAGAAAAAGTAGCTGCCAGAGCCTGAGTGAAAATCACATAGCCATGACTAATAGTGCAATTAAAATCATAAGGAAAAGAAGTCAGAGGGCTGACTGACTGACTGCCAAGATCCTAAGGAGTTAGAAAGTAGAGAAAGTTCAAACACATTGAAATAAGAAAACTGGAGGACCAGAAGAGAGAAAACTGGAAAAAAAAAAAAAAAAGGAGAAAAATGGCAAGCTGAGTAGATTTAGGAATAAAGTTGACGATGTTTATTTGGGGCACCAAGAGGAAGTTATATGTAAAAATTGTAAGGAGGGGCTAAAGTATGGCTAGGAACCACCCCACTCCCACTTTTCTGATTTTGTAAGCTTCAGCCACACCTCACGGCCAATGTGTTGGTGGAGAGACCTCAATAAAGTAGTTTTCTCTAATGAGTCCAGTTCCTCAACTGGCTCTTTTACCACATCAAGTTTGAGGCCTTCCCCACCCATAATTCTAGTTAGGTAGTTTCAAAATAATTCAAAATGATTTTTATCTCTTTCAACTGCCATGGAAGGACCAACTGCTCTAACCTGTCTAATCAAAACTGTAAGTATTCACCCATTCATTTGACACTCAGCAAATATTTATTGAGTGCCTGGGTTAAATACATACATAACTGTAGCCAGAGGCATAATGGGAAGTTATAGCTCTGCTATGACAATTCAGCTACTTCATTTTTTAGAGCACTTGTTGTAATTGGTAGGACTATTTAGGAAACAACTTTTGGGTTCAGAGAAATCTAGCTCTAGAAATCTGTACAGAGACCATTCTTGCAAAATTTCTAGATCTATTTTCCACTACTCTAGGCCAAATCCTTTTTCTCCTTTACTTTTCTGCTCACAATTCAGTTGGTGTATTTATATCTGGATTCTATCCTCAGATCTAGGACAGCCTGGATGGGGAACTTCCTTTGGAAGAGCCTGTTTAGCCAAGACTGAGTGCTTTGAAATAAAAAAGTTCAAGATAAGCAAAAGTGAAGTGAGAACTGAACTAATACTCTTTGTCTTATATTTCTTTAGTCAGTATCTCTTGATTTCTACCGTGAGCAAGCATGTTTTACTCCCTCTTTTTTACAACTCAGCTTTAATCATTAATATTATCTTAGTATTTACATTTGTGTTGCTAAACTATATTTATATTTTATCATTTGAATGATATAATTAAATGAAATGCTTTGACGATTAGCTATACAGTTGTGGTAATAATAAAACTTCCTATATATCCTACCTTTTAACCTCTTTCTTTTCCCAATAGTTATATAATTCTACATTTTGGAGAGACATAATATTTACACTCTCTTTTGTCACCTTAATCCTCACATTTGTTTTAGTTTTACAAATTAGTACAGTCTATTGTCATTGCCAGTTCTTTTGCCTTTTTCTTCCCTTGGCATCTCTTGATTGGCTAAAATTTGTTCTCTGGTAGAGTGCTCAAGAAGAACTCATGGGTATTAGACTACTTGCATACTTCCATGTTCAAATGTTGTCTTTTGCTTTACATCTGAAGCTTCTCTGACTGGATGCGTACCTAATTCTTTACTCCTTTTTTCTTTTTGTGACTATCTTATAGGTGTTGCTTCATTTCTTCTGGCACTGCATGTTGCTGTGGAGAAATTTGGGACCATTTTGTTCTTTCCCCCCTTTAAAAGCAATCTATTTGCCTGGCTGCCCAAAGAGTCTGTCTTTATACTCCATTTAGTTTATCAGGGTATGTTTTGTTGACCGTTCTGGTGGGTACATGGTGGGCCTTTTAGTGGGGAGATTCAGGAAACTTTTCTTGAAGTTTATGTTTGATTATTCTGTTGAATTGCTTTGGTTTCTTCTTTAAGCTCCAATTATACATATTTGGATTTGCTTTGACTGCTTTCCATAGCCATTTTTTCTTTAACCCTTTAAAAAAAATGTCTCCTTATTTCCATTGTGCTTTGTTCACTCTATTATTGCCATCCTCTATGTGCCTAACAGTGTTTACCACAGGGTATATTCGAGCCATTGTTTTTTGGTTATTCCAGCAATGGCTCCCTCTTCTCTTTTACTCATTTCCTGAGTTCTGTCAGCTCACATTTTAGTTACTTCTTTTTTTTTTTCCTGAAGTTTTGCATTTCTGTTTTGTGATCTTTTTTTTTATTGTCTATACATACTTAGGTAAAATTCTTTTCTTAAACAAATTTGACAAAATATTTGGCTATTTTATCTTGGCTATACTTACTAGTGAATATCCTTCATCTAATTGTAAAATTTGCTTCCCCTCAACATTTTTTTCTTATATATTTTGATATTGATTTCGTGGACGTTTCTTTTCTATTACTCTTCATTGAAGAGTTGAATTTTCCTAGATTGGTCCTTTGAAGGCGGCTTCTCTGGGAGGGTGTGTCTGGGGGGTTGTTCATGGCACCTTCCAGGCTCCTTGACTCAAGGACTCTCTTCTGCCCTGCTGCCACAGAAAGGGGCTGCTTCCAACAGCTATGGCCCCAAAAGTGAATTGTTAGTATGTCTTCTTCCCTGTGTCTTAAAAAAAATAAAACTTATCCAGCAGAGCTCATTTTGTCAGTTTTTGTACCCCTATTTCTGCACTCATTGTCACAAATCAGGATCTCTAGATTTTAGCAGAAGTGGTGTGGAGTTAGCAATTGGAACAGTGGTTTCCTGATTCCCCTGGTTCCTGATTATGGAAAAGATGGCGATTCCATTGGTGGACCAGTGCTGTGGTATTGTTTTAGCTATTATTTCTATTCCATACCATCGCTCCTCTGATATTTGCAGATAGTTATCAGGCCACCTGGAAGTTCCTCCTCTTCTCTTTTGGCGACATACTTCCACTAACAAATTTTATTTGCATGCCATCCATTTCTTATTCATTTGATGACTAGAATCCCATATCATAACACTAGAAACCTCCCTCCAGGCTGATGTCAACCCTTTGAATTATGCCCATTCAAATAAGATTGAATTCACTTTACTGTATGACCATTAACTCGTATTTCTTTAGCTTGTCTACATGATATCAAAATAGACATTAATTGCCTCTTTGAATTATGAGAAAAACTAAAAATCCTATCCTAGTTCCCTGAAATATCTTGTCTTGTAAACTCTCAAAAATGAGTCTAACTTAACTTCGTAAGTATGCAGCTTGCTTCCAGTATACATGATTTCCTCTTTTAAGCTCTTGCTGACTAATCTTTAAATGTAATCTTATTTAAGATTAATGACAAGCTTATTGGTCTACTGATAATTTTGTAATGCCTTATTTGGAAAATTTTAACCTTTAGAAAAATTAAAAGAATATACAATGAACACCCAAATACTCTTTATCTAGATTCATCAACCAACATTTTTTTTATTACAGAAGTTGTAGGTTTACAGAAAACTTATGCAAAAAATATAGAGTTCCCATACACCTCCCCCATGCTTGCAGTTTTTCTTATTATTAACATTTTGCATTACTGTGGCACCTTTGTTACAATTGATGAAACAATATTATTATAATTATACTATTAACTATAGTTCATAGTTTACATTCGGGTTCACTGTTTATGTTTGTTATTAGGGTTCACAGTCCCATGCTTGTCTGTCTTTTAATTTTTTCTAGTAAACTATGTATAGCCTAAAATTTCCCCTTTTAGCTACATTCAAGTTTATAATTCCATGGTATTAATGATATTCATGATGTTGTGCTACCATCACCACCATCCATTACCAAAACTTTCCATCACTCCAAAGAGAAACTCTGTACCAATTAAGTATTAATGTCCAATTCCTTACCCCACTCCAGCCCCTGGTAGCCTATATTTCTGACTCTCCAAATTTGCTTATTCTGATTATTACATATCAGTGAGATCATACTATATTTGTCCTCTTATGTCTGGACTATTTCACTCAACATATCTTCAAGGTCCATCCATATTGTAGCATTTATCAGAACTTCATTTCTTTTTATGGCTGAATAATATTCCATTCTAGATATATACCATGTTTTGTTTATCCATTCATCTACTGATGGACACTTGGAGTGCTTCTGTCTTTTGACAATTGTGAATAATGTCACTATGAACATTGGTGTGCAAATATCTGTTTGAGTTGAATCCCTGATTTCAATTCTTTGGGGTAATTGCCTAGAAGTGGCATTGTCAGATCTATGCTTAATGTTCTGTGGAACTGTAGAGCTGGTTTCCACAGTGGCTGCAGCATTTTACATTCCCACCAACAATGAATGAATGTCTCTATTTTGCCACATCCTCTCTAACACATGCTATTTTCTGTTTCATTTTTTAAAAAAATAGTAGCCTTTCCAGTGAGTATGAAATGGTGTCTCATTGTGGTTTTGATTTGCATTTCACCTAATGTGCGTTTTGGCTGTTTGTATGTCTTCTTCAGAGGAATGTCTATTGAAGTCTTTTGCACATTTTTAATTACTTTGTCTTTTTGCTGTTTAGATGCAGACTTTCCTTATATATTCTGGATACTAAACCTTATCAAATATGTGGTATATAAATATTTTCTCCCATTCTGTAGTGTGTCTTTTTACTTTCATGATGAAGTCCTTTGATAAACAAACAAAATTTTTTGAAGAGGTCCCATTTATCTATTTTTTCTCTTGTTACTCATGTTTTTGGTATAAAGAATGAGATAATTGCCTAACACAACATCTTTTTTGTTTTTTAAAGATTTATTTATTTACTATCCATTTTAAGCCCCCCCCTTCCCCATTTGCTGTTTTGTGTCCATTTGCTGGGCAATTCTCTGTGTCTGTTTCCTGCCATCTCTTCTCATCCTCCCCCTCCAGTCTTCACCAGGATTCGATCCTGGAGACCTCCGATGTAGGAGAGAGAGGTGTTCTGCCACCTGTGCCACCTCGGTTCCTGGTTTTTTGGAGCTTTCGGAGCATCTCGTCTTGTCTCTTCCCTGCGTCTCTCTCCTGTTACGTCATCATCCCGCTGCATGGCTCCCGGGGCCTGGCGGCTCACAGGCACACAGAGCCTGGCAGCCCATGTG